>JAOXYD010225662.1:0-18508 GCA_028565735.1 Pinacopodium congolense
GCCAACTCTCGTTGTACATCTAACACAAATTACCCAACTCACTCTCTCGATTTGTTGTAGGGTTTAAGCTCAATAAAAAACACAAATATTTATAAAAATTAAGTTAATAATCAAAGGGTCCCAAATAATTCAAACAACAAGTCTTAAAAATATTTTAGCCACACATAATAATAATAAGTTCAGTCAAGTCTATATTCTTGAAAATGTAAAACATATTAAAAATAAAAGCAAAATAAATTAAAATTAAAATTAAAATTAATCTGAAAATAAAATATAAAACTTGATGAACTCTTAAAGTTTTTGTGCTTGTGGCTTGGAGCTTGCTATCCTCCTTCTTGATTCTCTCCCGAAGTTACTTCTTTTCTCTCTTTGGTTTGTCCTTTGTCTGCTCCTGCTTGGCTGCTCGCCTCCTTTACTATTCACATTTCTGTCCGTTGCCTCTCAATTTTTATTAATTCTCTCCGCTGCTTTTCTTTTCTCCTTAGGTTTTCTTTTGTATGATATCTTCATTTTTGGTTCAGGGCTTCTACGTTTGGTCTTGAAGGCTTGGGGGTGTAGCTGGGAGGTGCAGATCTGGTCTGGGTGGTGCAAGGCTTGGTTGGGAGGAGCAGGTGAATTGGTGGGTGAGCTAGACCAGAGGAGGGAGCAACAGGCTAGTGGGCCAGGTGTTGCAGGACTGTAGGGGTGTGGGTCCATAAGGCCGGGAAGCGAGTGTTGGGCGCAGGGCTGGCTAGCAGGTCGGGGCAGGACGTGCAGTGTCTCGCGCAGGTTGGGCTCGGGCGCAGATCAGCAACTCACGGACTTAGTCCAGGCAAGCGTGCAGGCTTCAGTGGCTCAGGCTAGTCCGACCCTTGTGCAGGGCTGTTGGGCAAAGCTACTAGGCTACTGAGTAGGGCTGCTAGGCTACTGGACAGGAGGGTTAAGCACAGGTGGGTCTGGTTGGATAGCTTCTCCTTCCTTACTCTTTTTTCTTTGTTTTCTTTTTTTCAAATTTAATTTTTAAATTTAATTTACCTACATAATAAATAAATACACCAATAAGATTTAATTCTAACCTAACATTAATAATTAAATAATAATAAATAAAAACACTTAAATAAGCAAAACTTACTCCAAATTAATATTAAACACAAACAAAACAATAATTAAAATTATACTAATCAGAAACACACAAAATAAATCTTAAAAAAAATAATAACAACCTATTATGCAAGAAACACATGCAAAAAAATTTAGAAAAACACATATAAAAACACAATTATCAATATCATAATTGGTTTTCATCAGTTCACATAAACAAAGTCAAATGAAGGCACTATTAATCAACAGTAAGCATAAAACTAGGATGGATTTTTTTCACGGTGTTCACTTATATCACTCAAGTATATGAGGATGGTGTTTCACTCAGGACCTCCTCTAGGAGCTACACTACCATAAGCTTGCAAATTCACCCATTTTCCTCTACATAGAATACATGATATCATGGATCAAAAGGGATTTTACTTAAGGTTGTAATGGTGTTTGGGTTATGGTAAGGCAAAAAAAGGTCAAAGTGTTACTCACGAGCATTCACAAAATACTAAGTAAAATGAAAAAATCAAATACAAATTATAATATATGCAAATGAATACAATGGACTGCAACTACTCATCACTAACTAATGCTACTATGTTTTATTCCTTTTTTTTGCTTTTTTTTCTTTCTTTTCCTTTTTTTCGTTTTTCTACTTGAATAACACTAAAATCAAGAGGAAACAATAGAAACACATATAAAAAAATATGAGTAAAAATACCTCCCAAAACTTTTCAGAATAGAATACAAAACAAAAGTCCTTAAATCCTAGACATCAAATGCTTACTTAGTACTTCATTTAACTTATGACAGAGTAAGGTTAGTGGGTTTTTGGGTTTCAATGTAAGGTGATTAATTCAAAGACAAACAAGATTAAAGACTTAAAGGGTTTTGCAAGGGAAAAATGACTTGGTAGGTCATTTAAGCTAAGGAGTTCAAAACAAAGAAGGCCTTAATCATTTCTATAAAGCATGCAACTAGTAATATCAAACAAGTTCAAAACAAGTTCTAAAGATAATCTTCTTAGGAGAGCATAACACATAACAAAGAAAATAGGATGACTATAAAATGTTGTCATATAGGCTTAAAACCTCACATGTACTTATATGAAAATCCATCAAATTTTCATGCATTGCCTCATCACCCAAGTATCAAAATGTTGATCGAGTTTATGCAACCAACTACTTTGATCAATTCACATGATTCACCTTATACTCATGTAGTCTGATCTAAATTCAAGCATACAACTCAATCTCAGTCTAACTACTATGACAAAATTGTAGTATAACACTTATCACAGATCAAGTACAGAAAAATCTGAATGAAAATTTTGAATGCCCCACCCCCACACTTAAATGGCACATTGTCCCCAGTGTCCTACAAAAATAAAAATACAAGTAAGGGGATGAGAACAATAGGACTCCCCTGGATTGAAGAGGGATCAGCAAGTAGGGCATTCCTAAAAACAAAACAAACAAAAAGTAAGTAAGGCATTCAAAATGAAAACAAGAAAAAATTGAAGTAGAAAAGAACCAAAATGAAAGGGTAAGGTTAGGGTGCCTCCTTGGAAGCGCTTGTTTAAGTTCATAAGCTTGACCCATGTTACCCTCATCCATCAATGTAATGAGGAGCTTCAAGCTCCACCACCTTGAAGTTCTGCACTTGAAATCCCTATAAGTAAGACTTGAGCCAATGTCCATTCACCTTGAACTCCTTCCCTGTCTTAACACTCCTAATATCTACTGCTCCATGGGGTAGACCCAAGTAACCTCAAATAGACTTATCCTCTTAGAGCATAACTTACCTTGGAAGATCTTGAGATGGGAATGATATAGAAGAACTTGCTGGCCCACCAAAAAGGTCTTCCATTGAATGTTACGGTGGTGGAACACTTTTGTCTTCTTTTTATAAATTCGAGCATTCTCAAATGCCTTATAGTGTAGCTCCTCGAGCTCTTATAGTTGTAGTTTCATATAGGCACCAACTGTCTCCAACTCCATGTTACACTGCTTGACAGCCCAATAATCCTTGTGTTCGAGCTCCACTGGAAGATGGCGTTGCTTCCCAAACACATTGCAGTATGGTGCCATTCTAATTTAAGTCTTATATTCTGTCTTATAAGCCCATAATCCTTTATTGAATCGCACACTCCAATCTTTCCTACTAAGAGTTAAAATGGATTTGATCTCATGCTTAGATACCTTAGCTCGACCGCTCGTTTAAGGATGATAAGTGGTCGAGACTTGATGTATCACTTGATATTTTCTCATGAGAGCCTCGACTGTCCGATTGCAAAAGTGAATCCCCTTGTCACTAATGATGGCTCAAGGGACTCCAAACCTAGAGAAATTGTTAGATTTCAAAAAATATTTAACCACGTAAGAATCATCAGTTCGAGTGGCTTTTGCTTTCACCCATTTCGAAACATAATCAACCACAAATAGAATATAGTAAAATCCAAATTAAGAAGGGAAGGGACCCACAAAATCCATGCCTCAAATATCAAATCACAAATTAAGATGGGAGTTTGAGGCATTTCCATACAAAAACCTAACGTTCCTATACGTTGACATTTATCACATGTCCTATAGAAATCAAATGCATCTTGAAAGAGATATGGCTAGTAAAACCCGCACTTTAAAACCTTGTGAGTTGTCTGCTTTGGTCCAAAGTGACCTCCACATGTATAAGAGTGATAAAATGTCAAAATGGAAAGAAATTAACTATTAGGTGTGCACCTTCTGATGACCTAATCTGCACAAAATAACCATAGGTAGGGATCGTCCCACACATAAAACTTTTCTTAGCTCTTCACCCTCTCCTTCTATGCCTTAGTAAAAATCTATAGGAAATTGATGAGAAACTAAGAAATTCACTATATTAGCATACCAGGGGCCTGTCAACTATAATGCATGCAACTGCTCATCTGAAAAATCATCATTGATAAGTCTGGTGTTAGCACCATGTTCCACTAAGCGGCTCAAATGATCTGCTACTCCATTCTCCAATCCTTTCTTATCATTTATCTCTACATAAAACTCCTGAACTAGGAGTATCAAATGGACGAGCCTTAGCTTTGCATCCTTCCTTGCGAGTAGGTACTTTAAAGCTACATAATTAGAATAAACAATAACCTTAGTACCCAATATATAAGAATTGAAGTTATCCAAAACAAAAACTACTATAAGAAGTTCTTTTCCATGGTTGTGTAGTTTTATTGGGCCTCGTTCAAGGTATTTGAAGTGTACTAGATGACATGGGAGATCTGTCCCACTCTCTGACTCAAAACGGCTACAATATCATGGTTAGAGGCATTACACATGAGCTTAAATGGCAGACTCCAATCTAGAGGCTGTATGATGGACATAATGACCAACTTCTTCTTTAACACATCAAATGCCTTCTTGAACTGCTCATTAAAAACAAACTCCTTGTCCTTCTGAAGCAGCTTACATAATGGTTTTGCATCTTTAGAAAAGTCTTGAATGAACCTGCGATAAAACCATGCATGGCTAAGACAAGAGTGAACCTCTCGCACAGTAGCAGGGTAAGGGAAAGAACAAGGTCTATCTTGGCTCTATCAAGCTTAACACCTTTAGCAAAAATCACATGTCCTAAAACTATCTCTTGTTGAACCATAAAATGACATTTTTCATAATTAAGAACAAAGTTAGTTTCAAGACATCTCTTAAGTACCAAAATGAGGTGGTCTAAGCATTTGTCAAATGAATCCCCATGTACAGTATAATCATCCATAAAAACTCCAATGACTTTCTTAAGGTACTAAAAAAAGATACTTACCATACACCTTTGAAAGGTGGATGGGGTATAGCACAATCCAAACGGCATCCCTCTATAAGTAAAGGTTCCATACAAGCATGTAAAGATCGTCTTTTCTTGGTCTTCTAGAGTGATAACTACTTAAATGTAACTTAAATAACCATCAAGGAAACAATAGTAAGCACGACCAACAATATGCTCTAACATCTTATTGATAAAGGGTAAAGTAAAGTGGTCTTTTCTACTCATTAAGTTGAGATAATCCATGAAAACTAGTCATCTATGTTGCATACGAGTCGAGACTATCTCTCCTCTTTAATTCTCCATCACTATAATGTCCGACTTCTTGAAAACCATCGGTAAAGGACTTACCCACTCCATCATCAGTGGGTTGAGACATCTTTGTACTTGACGGGCTTGGGTAGCTCCTTCCTCAAAAAAGATCCTGTACATAATCAAAGAAGGAGTAATACTTTTAATATTTTCAACCGTCTATCCGAATGCTATCTTATATTCTTGCAACACACTAACGAGCTTCTCTTCATGCATTTTGGTAAGGTCACTTGCTACGATGATTGGAAGTTTGTTGTTAGTATCCAAATAAGCGTACTTGAGGTGAGCAGGTAAGGGCTTCAACTCCACTTCTCATAAAAGATAATAAATGATTAGTACTAATGGGTAATTTTAAAAAATGAGGTATGGACTTGTCTCAAGTGCCCAAATTGTTTTTTTTTAGGTCCTCTTTAAACTCCAATTTGCTTTCCCAATAATTAGACATCTTTGGCTCCAATGGGGTAGTTAAGGCTACCTCCAAGGTCACCTATAGAAAGAAGAGACCAATGTTCTACCAAAGAGTTAAGAATATCTACCTTGGCTATGAACTCACAATATGATGGATAACACATGGCGTCAAAGATGTTGCAATGGATTACCTCACCATCGAACTCCATAGTCAACATCCAGTTGTGTACATTGATCTTCGTACAAGATGTCTTTAAAAATGGCCTGCTTAACAAAATTATCGAAGGACTTGAAGAGTCCTCATCTTGTATATCTAACACATAAAAATCTGTAGGAAAAAATAAGCTCGGTAACCTACACCAAAACATCCTTAATAACTCCATTGGGGTATGTGTAAGATCAATCATTGGGGAATGAGAACCCTAGACTACATAGAAGTGATATCATTGAAAAGTCATGAATTGCGTTTCATTCATATTCGTATCACATGTATAACAATAGCATACACCCATGAATTATGAATTAGTACACATTGTAAAGAATGCATATGCACTCAATTGACTCATTCCTGGGTATCAAAGGTTGAAATGATCATGATGTGAATTATGTATTGTGTATATCTTGAATTGTGGTTTAATTTATTACAAAAAAAATAAATTTGGAATTAATTGTTGTAATCAAAAAATTGATGGCGATAATGTATATTTGTTCTAGGAAAAATGCTAGAAAATTAAGATGACTAAGCTTAAGCTTATGAAGTAGTGACATTTGATATGGAAAATTAAGTGACAAATGGCATAGTTAATTATTTGACAAATGATAGCAATGATTGGGTGATTAATTGACCTAACTTAATGGTATCATTAGCAACTAAGAAGCAAGATAAATGGAGACCATGCTTAAAGACATGTGGCATTGGAATATAGAGACACCTAGCACCTAAGGTGTCATGGTTGTGTAGCAAGATGAGTTTGGTTCATTTTGCTTCTTCTTTCTTCATCTCACCACTGAAACCCTCTCACTCTTAAAGCCCTGTATTATGCCCATTCTTGTGTCCATTTTTCACACTAAATCCATGATTTTACCCTTCTTAAGATGGTTAACAAATCAGATTTTTGTTGTCTTCTCTTCTAGCCAAAATTCAACCTAATGTTACCTTGAATTTGTGTTGATTTTATGCATGCACGGAAAGTTGATTTAGCATGATCTTTAGGCTAAAATTTGAGCTAGACAAGCAAGTAAAAGATTGGTATTTATATGTATGATAGAGAATTCATGATGATGAGTTAAGATGAAATACATGTGATGTTAATAATTGATTGTGCTAGAAATTTTTTGATGAACTTGGGTACTTTTCTATTCTATGTTCCTCTTTCGACTTATTTTATATGTTAATAAAGCACAAATTTAAAGAATCTCAAATACTTAAAGTTGTATAGAAATTTCTAATCTTGACCTCAATGAAAATAGCCTGATAAAAGAGTGACTATGGCTTGAATTATGCTTGTTTCCCTAATACTACTTGTGATAGACCCTTGTGTAGGGTGAAATTCCAGTTTCACTATATTTATTTATTTTACATATCTTTGGAGCATGAATTTGACCAAACAGTCTTAGCTTGACCTCTATAAAAATGGCTTTAGAAAATAGTGAATGGATCTTAAGTTATGCTTGTTTTCCTACTGTTGCCTATGAGAGATCCTTTTGTAGGAACCTTACATTATTCCCTAATATTTAAGGACTTTAAAGCTCAAATTAGTCAAAGACTAAAACATTAAAAATGATCATTGATGTCTTATTAATGGTTCTGTGAAATATTTTGGCTAGAAGATATCTTAATAAGCCTCTATAGTTAATTTATTGATAATGATTGGACTATTTTGATGTTGATAAGTTCAAATCTGGATATTTTGATTTATCTAAGGAATAAATGAGTCCTTTTCAAGAAAATATGATCTTAAAAGATAAGCATAATTTGTATAAGGTATAGAGGAATGAGCAATGAAGAATTTGGGGTAATTCTGAATGAGATTTGGGTAAATGTATGCATATATATGGCTGGAAATATTTTGGAGAAGGTACAGATATAGCTTGCTGAAATTTCAAATTTAAAGTAACAATTGTGTATGTGTTATAATAAGTTTTTGATCATGAAAATGGTCAAGGATAACTGTAAAGTATGTTTGATGAATTTGGAGTAACTTAAGCTAACTTAAAGGTATAAACCTGATTTCATAATGGTACTATGCAAATTTTGTTTAAATGGTCTTTGGATGTATAATGTTTAAGTAAGGATTCACACCTGAGAAAGTCAATTAAGCATGCATTGAACATAACACATATACATGTGCATGATTGGGTACTTAAGTGATTAAACAAGTTAGTAATGTTTACTTTTATGTGTATTGAATGATTTAAAAGCACAAAGGGACCAACATCATCCAGACATTGCTAGCACATCAAGACAATAGCTATCTGGAGTTGATAGTGAGCTAACCTAGATCTTTACTCATTATATTTGAATTGATTTTCATGAACTATTAGATATTTAGCTGTTACTGATATGACCATGATGATTTTAGACCAATCAAATGTTTGAGGAGTTTGATATTCGGGACTGTATTGGAAGTGTTTGTAGATGAATGTGAATATGGAAAATGTGTTCTCAACTATATTTTGAATGCTGGACTCAGATCCAATGAATGTGTCATATGACTGTGCATACTGAATGAAAATTTTTGATAGCATAATATGTGACTTGATGCATTTTCATTACATTAATATGCATGATCAGATAAAGGACTTGTGACTGGAGTGACCAACGTAAAAGGATCTTAAAGCTCATAAATGTGCACATAGAGCCACAAGCTCAACGATTAATGAACCCGGTATCCACAATGGGTACAAGAAAATATCTAAAATAAGCTCGATATCCACAATGGATACAGGACAGTTAAATTAGGCACTCAGTCACAACAAAAGAAAATAGAAAGTCGAGTCTCATGTGCATTGTGTGTATATCTTATATGTATCATATGATTAATTTCAAAAAAAATGATGAAATTGAGCAAATATACTATTATGTTATGTTTGTGTACATGTGCATGCTTGTGACATAGTACTAAAGTGTGTTGATATAGTGAAATGCAATATTTGTATACATGTTAATAAGATAAATGATTGAAGTGAATAAGATGATATACCTGAGAGTTTTGGTTGTATACTTATGAAATTTGTGTTTTAACTTGAGTGAGTACATCGATGATGGTTCACACACTGAATTTGCAAAACTTATCAAAATTGTAAATGTTGCTTTTCAGTTACTGAGGAGTCTTAGTTTCTAAGGCAATCTATTAAAAATTTTACTTCTATCACTTTTGGACTCAAGAATGGCTTAAAGGTCTGATCAGCTAATACCTGAGAATTTTAAATAGAATGTGTTTGTTTAGTTTCTCATTTCATGTAGTATATATTATATAGAACAGTAAACATTCAGATGTTTTGGCTTTGTAAATACATATGGATGATGAGATATAATGTTTTTGTAAACAATTTGTTTTTTTTTAATGAAATGAGAAATGTAGATTACTTGCGTTCTATGATGCCATAATAATGATTATGATTACTCTAACATGCCATTCTCATAGGGTATATCCTCTGGATATTTAGGTATATGTTCTATGGTAATGGGGTGTTACACTAGGGTTCCTTTTAGGTTGACTAGGTAACCTTGTTGAGCTCTGAGTCTGCAGTTGCCTACTACATTAGCCAACTGACTCACCTGATTTTCCAAATTCTTCAAACCACTCCTCACTTCCTGTTGAAATTAAAGAACATTAGTAGCTAAGCTCTTGACAATCTCTTCCAAAGACATATCTCTAGACAATTGTGGTGGTGGCGAAGGAGATGGCCTTGGTTTGAACTGTGGTTGGTGCTGCTAAATACCCGGTGGTGCATGGAATCCTTGCTGTTGCTACTGATAGGTATGTGGGTGCACATTAGAGTTGCTTCCTTGTTGTTGGGTGTTATACTTTAAGTTGGGATGATCCTTCCACCTCGAGTTGTAGGTAGGACCAAAAGGGTCATACCTCCACTGTTGTCCTTAGAACCCTCCAACTATGTTGATGTGTTGTTCATCCTCAAAGAAGGACAAGCATCTATAAGGTGGTCAGCTAACACACAAATACCACATACCTTGGTAGGCCCCTTCCTTATCACTGCTTGCTGGACCAAAGATGTTAAGTTAACGACTTGTTACTCCAACTTAGAAATTGAAACTTCCTTCACTTACTTTGTTGAGGACGAGGCATTGCTACAGTTCCCCAAATCCTGAGAGTTGGTCATCATGGTTGCTATCAAGTTCTTCGCATCCTCTAAGGTACTATAAATCAGAGCTCCACCACTCGCTGCATCGATCATATTTCTGTCTAAAGGAAGCAAACCCTCATAAAAATATTGAATCAATAATTGCTCACTTATCTAATGGTTTGGACAGCTGTTGTGGAACTTCTTCAAGTGCTCCTAATGCTCATACAAAGACTCCCTTGTGTCTTATCAAATGCCACATATCTCCTTCCTAATGTTAGTGGCTCTTGATGCAGGGAAGTACTTCTCTAGAAAAGCCGGCTACATTTGCTCCCATGTGTTGACTGAGCCAATGTGCAAGTCATACAACCAATCCTTGGCTACATCTACAAAGGAAAAGGGAAATGCCTTTAGCTTGAGTTTCTCCACTTAGACTCTTGCTGGCTTCATACCTGAGCATGCGATGTGGAACTCTTTCAAGAACTTGTTAGGGTATTTAATGTACCCTGATTCCAATGAGCTGATGTCTCGAAAACCTATAAAAATAGGTAAAGCATGAATTAATCCAGGACTAGTCTCAACTTCTGACTCATCATCCTAATAATTAATACAAAGCATGTTGGGATTAAAAGTAGGAGCTACATGCTCCTTTAATGTCCTTTGATGATGCTTTATAATCTGGTCTATTTCTTCCTCCTTTATGAACTCTTCTAAACTTAATTCAACTTCTTCTTCAAAGGATATGGAACTACCACTCTCAAAAAGTTGTGTATGGTTTGCTCTCTCTCTCTGACAAAATCTGGTGTAACCTACAATAGGAGAAAAAGAGAAAGTGTTAGGTGTAGAAAGTAGGAAACCCCTATTTTCCTCAACAAATTTATGCAAAAGAATATGTTTAGAGTAAATATATGATATGCAAAATTAATGGAAGAATGATAAAGATCAGCAAAACAAAATAAAAACAAAACAATAAACAACAAATAACACACACCAACTCCCTAGAAACAACACCAAAATTTTGGTGAGTTGGTCGCAAACGACTAAATAATAATACCTAAATAGACCTAAAAATGTTATAGATGCCACACTAGGGACGAACCATAAGGAGCTAGAATGTAAATTCTATTTTAAATATGGCAAGAAAAAGAAAAGAAAACACCCTGAAATGATGAAAAAGAAATTGGTTAAGATGCAATGAACATAAACAAAAAGACAAACTCAAAGAAAATCTAGAAAAGATTGATAATGAAAACAAAGAAATGGGTTAGAGGTATCTTTAGGATTTTGGGATGATCAATAATCATCTAATCTAAATAAGAAATGTTTTAGTCATGGTGTTAGCCTATAGAGTCGCATAAGGTCTCAAACCCACAGTTCCTCTAAATCAGAAAAATCTAACAAGCTTTAGAAACGCCCCTATCTCTACTACAACCTAGAATAAGCTCTCTTAGTTTTATAGTAAATAAGCATTAAGTATTAAGGAATGACTAACTTAGGCCATCCACTCACAAGCTCAGAAGATGCAACTTAAAGGCATGGGAACCTATGTTAGTTGATTAAGTATCCTAACAAATAAAACTAACATATTGCTACTTTTGGGAATCGCTATGGACTATTATGAATCACATGCTTAACCCTAACTTAAAGATTAGGAAGTTACCTAAAGGGTAATCAAACCTAGAAGAAACTCCTGATTCTTGACCTTTAACCTAAGTCCCAAACCAAGCTAGTCCTAAAAGCACCAAATTAAACACAAGTTCAACTTCAATCTCACATCTATCATCCTTTTATCCCTCCAATATCTCCAAACCCCTAAGAAGATTGACCATACATGTTCAAATCGATCCACATAAACATTAAATAAATAAAAACCATATCTAAATTAAGAAAATAAAGGTTGGAAAATTAACAACTAATCAAAGAAATAAAAATTCAACATTTTACCAAATGCAAAATTAAGTTACTTAAGCTAATAGGCAAATAACTAAAACCTAATTAAAACCCTAATTAATACTCTAACTAAAAATTCTATCATATATAACTTTAAAAAAACTTAAATTGAATGAATTAAAACCTAAGAACATGCATAAATTCTTGCTATCAAGCATAAATGAACTAAAGACACTAAAAATAAATGAAAATCACTTAATATTTGATAAAAACAAATATAAGAATGTAGAAATCAAAAACCCAAATAAGTGAAATATAAGCTGGAAAATTGAAAATAAAAACCACCAGTCATATATACATAAACATTGTTCCAAACATTGTCGAGAAATTCAAATAAACAATCTAACATAAGAAAAATAACCCTAGGAAAGCTTTAAGCAGTGAACTGAACATTTCAATCATTTGACTTGGACAATAACATTTGAAAATGAAAATGAAAACAACAACCTAGTCTATTGAAAGAAGCAAGGACATTAAGGAATAAAGGCAAAGGTTAGAGGAAAACAAAAGGTAATGGCCAATAAGCAAAACGTGTAGTTAAAATCTTAACAAGAGCCTCCAAAAGTTTTCAAAGCCATCCCTACTATGAGAAGAATCCAAGCTCTCTCTCAAGACCACCTTCTACGGTATCCATTGAAAGTTGTCCAAGAGATGGTCAATGGCATCCCCACCTAGCAAGTTTTTCATGAAAAATTTCAACTTTTATACCAAGAGCAGTCCATTTTCTTTTCTATTCTCCATACATTGCACTCCACTCTCTTAGATGTATTTCAACTGTCGACCTTCCTTGAACTTTTGGTTTCTTCTTCCCATTTAGGGTTGCATGGCTTAAAAGGAAAGAAATCTCCATGTGATGTCATTTTGTATGACTTTGGAAGCTCCTCCAAACATACTTGTTGCTATCGTTTTGAAGCCCTCTCTTAAACACTAATGAGCTGTGTCATTTCACCAGGACTTTGGCTTCATGTGGTTATGTTTTGAGTGGAAAGAAAGGTTGTCCAAAGTTACTGTCATATGCTGACCAAGGGAACTCAATTGTGTTGCATTTTGGATGGAATAAATGAGCTACTACATGTTGCATTTTATGTGATGGACAGCCTCCTCTCTTAGATGTCTTACTGCTCTTCTCATATACTCCTTGGTTTTCCTTTACGTTCCTAATTGCTGCTGTATTTTACTCCTATCCAAGTCGTCATTGACTGGTGAAAATCCATTGAAATGCTCCATGAAAAGCTATTACTTCATGCTTCTTTATGTGTTACATTTTTAAGAAGCAAATTCATCCAAAATGCTAATACTATTTTACAAAAGCAAGCTTCACTCTTTTAACACCATTTGTCTTATAAAAATATTTTTAAAGAGAAAAATATATCCAAAGGGCTGTAACTTTTGATTAAACATGATATAACCTAAATTAATTATTTTTACATCAAAAATAAGAATAAATTCAAATGAAATAACATCCGAAAACTTAGCCAAATACATTCCTATCATCCCTTACATAAACTAATCAAATAAGTTCATTTTTTAATCAAGTTAAGATCAGAAACATGAGATAGACATTAGAGGTATAGACTTGATTGCATATTGAAAAAATTTTAAAATGTTGACTTGGCCTTTCAGAGAGAAAGAAAAAACTTTGTTTTCATTTTTTTAGGGAGAGTAGTCACTTAAATATGTTGATAATGATACTTGGATGTTTTTTTATGATATTAAATCCCTTCTATTCTTTTATTGCTCCATCCTTTAATATCGTTACATAGATTAAAATGGAGTGATAGTTATATGATACATAGATTAAAGGGGAGGGGACAATGATGATTAGATTAAATGGGAGTGATAGTTACATAATGCATAGATAAAGGGGGGAGAAAATGTTGATATTAAGTGTAATCATTTACATGATGCATTAATTCAAAAGGATAGATTTTACATTATTAGAAGAAAATTGAAAATCTTGTGAATTTTTTAAAATCTTGTAAATTTTATGTGAATATTCTTTTTAGACAATATCTTCTTGGAAGAGAGATTAATGATATATTTACTTTATAGTAGGAGCCTTTAGATGTATCTTGTACATTTGGATGTTGGATGATGTTAGTGTCATTTAAATTTGAATGATAACATTTTAATCATGTTTAGATCTCTTTCAAGATTGATTACTCCTTTTGATGCTTATAGATGTGTATATCTAAATTATTTTTAATAGCATCCAAAAAAGGAGAGAAAATATTATATTAGTTATTTTTACTTAGGGGAGTTTTGATTAGATGATATGTTGTTTCTAATGATATTTGATGTTGCGTGGTTTTCAATTTTAAAAGGGGAGAAAAGTTGAGTGATACTTGACTAAGAAGGAGTAATATGACTTTCTGAGTATATGAATTGAAAATCATAGATTTTTTTAGCTTTTTATGATTTTAAAAAGGGAAGAAATTGAGTGATAATAGATTAAGGGGAAGTAATGTGTTGTTTCTTATATGAGTTATATGACTCTCAAATATAACATGTCTTATCATCATTAAAAAAAGAGAGATTGGTGAACTAAGAAAGTTTCCACCTATATTTCAATGATGACAAAACACTTTTACTCCTCATGTTTTTTTTTTTTTGGGATGTATTATAAAGATAAGGATGAGAAAAGGATGACAAAGATACAAATTGGAGCCACTGAAACTTAAGCGATTATATATAAAGACCAAAGTATTGAATGAAACATCAAGGATCAAGATAATGAATTTTTAAATAGGTTACTCTTTATAATTTTTCTTTCATAAGTCTTATCTTGAACATCTCTAAGTGTTTAAGAGCTGAACTCATGTATATGCATCCATATTAGGTATTTTGCATATAGGTTGCATAATTAAGAGGAAATATTTTTTTAAAAGTTTTAAGAATCCTTTTGATATAGTAAAATCTGTTAAGGTTTGTGAGAAATAATTGTTCGAATAAGTTTTCAGGAAGTTTGGATGTGTTAGGGAAAATGTAAAAATTATTAAAAACTAGTTTATGCAAAGATTTTTTAACTAGTGCTAGGATAAGCGGTTGGATATTATGTGGTTTCTATAAGGGTTCTTCAACCAATAGGATCAGAGTGGTTAATCAGTGGATAGCAAATTGGAATGGTCAAGTAGTTATGTTGAGTGGTTGACTAGAGTGTGAGACTAGTTAACCAATGTTAGGGATTAATTGACCAACAGGCATGAAGTATACATATAGCAAATAGAATCTAACAGAAAATGTGTTATTAATGAATGTTAATGCCTACTAATGGTAAGAATTGGCTAAGTGTATTTTCAACTATAAATATACATGTTAGGATGTGTGTAAAACATCAAAGTGCATCTAAGTGTACTGAAGTGAAACAAAGAGCATGGTAGTAATTAATTAAGTGTTTTAAGTTATGTGGCTTTTATGCATTCAAAAACTCTGAGTAATCAAAATGAGATACATTTTATCATATTTTTGTTATGTGCTTGGTGAAATTAAGATTGTAAGGGTTACTTTTTACCATGAGAAGAAAGATTTGATTGAGTTGTAGGGTTGCTATTCACCCGTTTATGATGATCCGTATAAAGGTTACTCTTCACTTGTAAAGGAAGATTATAGTGAAATTTTATATAAGTGATTGGATAAATGGACTTCAATAAGGGCCATGCATTGAAAAACTATAAATCAGTTTGTATTTTGCTTTGCCTATCTCCTTTGATTACATGTTTTTAATTCAAATTATATTGTTATATAGATTGAAAAATATTGTTTCATTTCTCGTTTCATAAAGATGAATTTTAAAATTAAATTAAAATTTTAAAGTTACTTAATTCACCCTACCCTCCCCTTTTAAGAACCATATCAAACCAACATATTACATTTAGGCTTTATCCTCAAATTGTTATTAGTCATTGTGCTATTAAAAATAGATATTAATAAAGCTAAAGACTAGAATATATTATGTTTCTTATTTATGGAGGAAATAGTCGATCCTACAGACTAAATAAAAGAGATACTTAAACAACATGAGAAAACATACTAACAAAAAAGTTAATTAAATTGAACCAATATGATAATTTCATATGAAATATGTTGAACCAAGGTTTTATCCCACCTGTCTTAACGATGACAAAGTGTTTCTACTAATATATTTGAAAAGTTTTTTGTTTAGTATTTAGAGTACATGTGATGAGTAAGTAATTAAGTTTATTTAAGTCATGAAATAATGTTTTAAATAAAGGTTACGTAAATTGAAGTTGTATGAATTGATTAAGTATGTAGATAAAGTGAATGAAATTGTTTTGATTATTATGTTAAGGAAATTTGATAAACTAGATGAATTGATTTTGTCGTTTGTATAATTGTGTAAAATGTGTTAATATTTTATTAGTATTGTTTTTTTTTGTGTTAAAATATGTTGAATTAGATTAAGAACTGAATGGAATTGGTTTTTTATGGATTGATTAATGTTTGTATAAAATTTGGAAGCTAGATTGTTGAACAAGTTCAATTAAGCTCTTAATTCTGTACAAATGATTTGGGCAAGGAAGTTAGTACACTTCTAGAGCTCTAAATGCTATGAAATTTTATATATGATATAAAAATGTGTAACAAAGCTACCCACCAAATTTCACATCAATTAGATGAACAATGAAGAAGATATGAAGAAACCAGCAAGTGGTACTGCAAGTTATCAGCACAGGTATCAGTCGACTGAATGAAGCAAAGGTTAACCGAATGAAGCCATAGGTTGACCAAAGGAGACCATCGATCAACCTCGTTCGGTCGATCAAACATCAAGAATATATAACAATAAGTTAGCAACGGGCAGATTTGCAATGGATGGGATATTTAATGGGAAGAACATTGGGAAATGGATATTTGGTCTTGGAATGAGTATAAACAGGTGTGTTCAGTGTTGTTTATGTATGAAAGAAGTGTAGAAAGTGCTTATACATTATTGTTGAGTATTCTTGAGAGTATATGAGCTATTGGTGAAGTTGTGGTTATACTTTTGTGAAGGTTATTCTTAAGATATAAAAAGAGTGTTATAGGTTATTCTTGAGCCTTGAAAAAGAAGAGTGATAGGTTATTCCTAAGCCTTTGAAAAGGGAGAGTGACAGGTTATTCTTGATCCTATAAAAAGGATTGTACTAAGTACTCTTGTTGGTTGCTGGGTTAATTCTATGCACTATCGACTATCACTTTGTGTGGCAGCTCTTGGTGTGTGCTGCTTCTGCTTCTATTAATTTCCCTCTACGTCTGAATCTCTGCTTCGTTCTCTATCTAGGACTGCTGGCTTTTTATTTTTAATTTTTAGCTACTATCTCTCTTCTGGGTCTTAGTGCAGGTGCAAGTTGGTCCAGGCGGGTGGTAGCTTAGTCTAACGTCTAGGTGCAAGTCCAGGCGAAAGGCTTCATGCGATCCAAGGTCTATGTGCATGAGGCTTCAGTCTATGCACTTCATCCAATAGATTGGCTGCACTAGCTTCCAGCTTCCATGTGCAGTCCATGCGGGTGAGTGACTCCAATCCATGCACTAGGTAGCTTGGTCCATGCAGCTACATGCAGGTTAGTTTCAAATGGGTGAGTTCAGTAGCATATGGGTCCATCTCACCCAGCAGGTAGCAGTTTAGACTTAGGCATGGGCTCTAGCAGGTAGCGGGTTCCAAGCGCATGCAGGTTAGCTCCAGCCCACGCGCACCTCCAGTCCATGCAGGTGGTCTCCCTCGCCAGGCCTAGGCTTAGTCTTGGTTGGTTCAGCTTCAGTCAATGCGTGAAGTTCCAAGTTTTACATGTTCCTTAGTTAATTCTTCATCCTCTCACTCTTCATCATGCTCTGAATTTCAAGCTTCTTCTTCTTCTTTTTTCATTTTTTCCAACTTTAATATACCCTACATAATAAATAAATGAACCAATAAGATTTAATTCTAACCCAAAATCAACAATTAAATAATAAAACACAAAATATAACTAAAAATATTAAAATGATCAAAACTCACTCTAAACTAATACCAAACATAAATAAAACAATAATGAGGATTATACTAAACAAAAACACACAAAATAAGTCCTAAAAAACAACAATAACGACCTATCATGCAAGAAACACATACTAAAAACTTAGAAAAACACATACAAAAGCATAATTATCAACTTCCCTACACTTAAACCTTTGCTTGTCTTCAAGCAAAATAAAATACAACCAATCAATTCTATCACTTCATTGTCATAAAGATCAAAGAATGTAATCCCACAAACTTTAGCTAACTCAAGTATCAAGCTAATACATATATCATAACTACTTTTCATTAGTATGCATAAGAAAACTCAACTTATGAAACCATTGCTCAAAGATAAATACAAATGCCAAATGAATATTCCTCACGATTTCACTTATTTCTCTCAAGTGTTTGATGGTTCATGTTTCACTTAAACTTACTATAAAAAGCCATACTATCATATGCTTGCTAATACACCAATTCTTCTCCATAATGATTACATGCTAAAAATAGATCAAAAGGACTTTGTTTCGAGTTGTAATGTGGCTAGGGTCAAGGTATTGTAATGTGGCTAGGGTCAAGGTAGGTAAAAAAAAAGTTAAAGGGTTCATCACAAGCATTTACAAAGTATCAAGTGCACAAAGAGATAACAAAGATAAACTTTTGAGA
>JAOXYD010225679.1:0-18506 GCA_028565735.1 Pinacopodium congolense
ACAATAAAAACAACATAATATGCAATAAACACATGCAAAACACTTAGAAAAACACATACAAAAACACAATTATCAATCCTATGTCAGTTAAAGGAAAGAATACTTTGTTATTGATTCTCCTCGATTTAAAGATTATGCTTCTAGGAAGTTTCATGACAATCGTATAATTGCTCTAGCTTAATTAGACTTGTTTAAGGAAAATAATTTAGTTTAGTTTTTCATTGATCAATGGTGAGAATCTCTCCTCACTCTTTCTTCTAAAGATCAACCCCACTAGCATCAAACTATTCTTTTGCAACCTTAGAGAGCATCTGGAGAATGATTAATATATTGTTGTCTCTAAAGTTAAAAATGTTTATATTTGTTTGTCTAGAGATTCCTTCAATAACATTTTAGGAATTCCAATTCCTCTAGAGTTTTCTCACTATGATTGTCTATCCAAACATAGTGGCACCCCTCATGCCTTGACCCTTAGAGTTAGAATGACTTTTGAGCTAAAGAGTGAGTAAGGCATTACTGAAAAACTTAAAGATGTGAGGAATTTAAGTGATATCCCTAAGTTTCATCATTTTTTTCATTAAGTATAACTTACTTTCATCCAGTGGTCATTACAATGACTTAAATTATGATGATCTTTGGTTCCTTTTCACCTTAATGCTTGGTGAGGAAATTCACTTAGGAGACCTCATCTTACATAACATGCTTCCTTTTGTTTATGTAAAGAAAAAGAGTTAAAACGTTCCTTATTCTCTCATCCTTAGTCATATCTTCCCACATTTTCAAGTCCCTCCTATGGAAGATGATATGATTTTAAGTGAAATTCATTCTTTGATCAGAAATCTCTAAAGTCCATGAGATTTCAATCTTTTGATGGTCACATTACTCGACTCGTTAACTACAACAGCGTTTTGCCACTCCTGTTCTTCCTAATGATGATGCATTTGCTCCCCATCAAACTGCCCCTATACATTTTATTAATGAGGATACATCTACTAAACTTCCACCTTTTCCATCTAGTATTGATTTCAAGATTGCATCCCTTTATTGTAAGGTTGATTCGATGACACGTTAGCTTGATGAGCATATTACTATGCTTCATGAGTGTACCATATACTTCATGATCATACCGTCTTACTTTGTGAAATTCTTTCTTCGGTCCTCCTTCACCTCCATCAGATCCTTTTTAAAGACTACTTGTTTTTTAGTTCCTTTTATTTTGATGTACTATTTTTATTTTTTATGTATGATATTATACCTTTTATTTATGTCATTGACTCTTTCTTATTCCATGTTTTTTTCTCTTCTTATAATAGTTTCATATTCCCTTACTTAAAGTTTTTCCTTAGTTAGATATACTGCTCGTATATCTTTTTAATGATTCTAAAAAGGGAGAGAGAGTTATGTGATATTATGTTTCATTTAGACTTGTGTGATATTATATTCATGTAGGGGGAGTATGCTTTTCTAACTTTATACTCTTATTGCATAAATTTAGGGGGATTTAGTTTTTAACTTTAATAATTGTGATGGTGGATTTAAAATTTGTTCTTGTGATGTTTTTGAATTTTTGTTTAATTTTCATGTATATAGGGAGATTTTATCAAAGTATGATGTTCTTGTAAATTTTGGTTTGTATTTATTAATGATATTTTAACCATAATATCTGGTTTTGTCATCACCAAAAAGGAGGAGATTGTTGAACTAAGGTAGATTTCATATTATTTTAAGGAAGACAAAACAAATTGTATTACTAATATTATGTTTTTGAGTCTATTGAAAGATAGGTGTATGGATGAAGTATTTGAATGTGTTTAAAGAGCCTTGAAGTTTAATTGGAGATTATGAAGATAATATATGAAGGCTCAAAGTTATTAAATAATCGAATTAGTTTGATATAGATTTACCTATGTATTTTTATTGTAAGTTTTGCTTAATTTTGTTTTAGTTATTTAAAAGGCTCATACATGTATATGTGTATTCATATCTTAGAAAATATTTGTAAGAGCATAATCAAGAGATTTTATGTGCTTGATGTGTTTGTATGTGAAAAATTCTCTTGTTGTGTGATTTGGTTGAATATAAATGAATGAATAACGTTATACAATTTATAAAAATTGGAAATTAGATAAAAACAAGCATTTTTTTTGTAAAATGCATTTAGGATGGATTAATGTTTATTAAACCTTGTTTGGGTTAAGTTTAAGCTGATTTAGGTTGAAGTGTTGCCAACCTACATAGATAGATCAACCAAATGAGCAGAGAGGTCGACTAATCGACTGAATGTGATAATTTTAGAACGTGAGTTAAGGAACAATCAGATTATAAAATAGTAAAAACATTGATTATGTATAACATTATTATATCTATTGCACTACGAGTAAATGATCCTTTTTATGTATAAATAGGATGTTTCTAGTGTATTTTTATTAAGCAATACTACATAGTTTTATCGACAGACATACAAGAGTTATCTAAGAAGTTGTTTAAGTGTTCTTGAGTATATAAAGCCCAAGATTTTGTATTTTCTGTGTATTTTTATGTGAGACATATTTGAGAGTGTTTTTTGCATTCATTTTTACAAACCACGTTGATACACCAAAGTGAAATTAAGTTAAGCATTTCTCAAGAATTGTTTTTGTAGGTTGATAGGTTATTCTTTAACTTATGGAAAAATAAAAGTGAAAGCTTATCTTTGAAACTTGAAAAGAATTTTATCATCTAACGTTATATTCTTGTTGAATGCAATGATGAAAAAATCTCAATAGTGGTGTTGGGGACTAGACATAGCGGCAAGTGGATAACTCTGAACTAGAATAAATCATATCATGTTCTTCTTCCTTTTCTCTTTACTACACTTATTTTAATCTATTCTATTTTTCTTTGCTTGAATTCAGTGAATTTATTTAACTTCCACATCTTATAAAATTATTTTGCATAATTTACATGAATTTTCTTTAAGTACCTAATTCACTTCATCCCCCCCTTCTTCGTAGGTGCCATATAAGCCTAACAAGAGATAAGACTAGACCAAGAAGTATTGGTTAAATAGGAATGAAGGAAGAGGGGGGGTGGGGGGAGGTGCCTTTATCAAATATTGAGGAGTAGGATTATAGGTGTGTATTTATTAGCTGTACAGGATCCCATGCTACCTTTATTTTTTGAAACTCTACTTTCCCATTGTCTCTGTCACTTGGAAACTATCTTTTTCTATGCTGAACCAAGGTTGTTTCTAGCTTATTTTGGTAATGAAAAAATAACGTTTACTAGTAATGCTGGCGTTTTGAAAGATAGGTACAAAGTTCAAAGGTAATTAATTAAGTAGTCTTCGAGAAAATAATGGAAAATCAATTGGAAACTCAAAGTTTCAAGAAGTTTTATCTTGTGATTAATTATTGTAAACTTTTTCCGATTTTAGTTTGGTGTGTTCAAGAGACTTAAAATTGACTCTTCATGCATATATATTTTATAATATGCATAGAGGTGCATAATCAAGAATTTTGTGTGTTTTGATGTGATGGAATAACTCTCTTGATGATTGTTCCTATTTGATTGAAAATGAATTAGTTGTTAGTTATTAAAGAAAGTATAAAATAAGGGTTAAAAATGTTTTGACGTACAATAATGTATAATTGTCTCGGAGTCCACTGTCTTGTCATAGGTCGACTGAATGTGTTTTTTTTGTGTGACTATTGATCGATCAAATGTGTATTATTTGGTGACTATCCGTCAATTGAACATATACTGATCGACCGAACCATGACTATCGGTCGACCGAATGTTGTAGATATAAATGATAAATAGGTGATTCGCTAGATTACACAATGGAAAAAAAAACATTAATTTTGATAACATTAAGTTTGTGATGATTGTACAATGGATATAAGAATGTTGTACAATAGATAGTTGGTCAGATGCTTAATATAAATAGTTTTTCTGTCTATGGGTCGGATGATACATGCGAGTAATACTTTTGAACATTTTACTAAGTATTTTTGTTGTTTGAAGAGTTGCGTAATTTTCCTTTGGCTTTTGTGTGAGGTTGTTACTCATTATTTTTGTGAATTCATTTGTCTAGTATTTTGCAAACATCAAGTTGAAATTGAGTAAAGAACTTTTATTATTTTTTATGAGTTATTGAGAGGTTATTCTTGAACCGAAGAAAAAGAAACAAGTAAAAGGTTCTCCTTTAGTCTGTGAAAAGGGATTGTAATTGATTCATACTTTCTTGTTGAATTTTCAATAACAACAAAATCTCAATAGTGGTGTTGCAGACTGGATTAGGAGCAAGTGAATAACTCCGAACCAAAATAAATCACAATGTACCTCTTTCTTTCTCTACACTTTTATTTTTCCCCACTTGTATTATGACATTATGTTTGATTGGGTGAAATTGCTTTAACTTCTGCATTCATTATTTACTTGATTTATATAATAATTTTTAAACCCTAACTCACCCCTCTCTTAATGCCATAACAAACCCAACATCCTGTATTTTTGAAGTATGAAAGAGAATATTTTGCTTCCTATTGAACCAAAGGAGGTTCAACTTATTTTTATGATAACAAAAAACCAAATAGGCTAATGTTTTATGTATTCGAAACATTTAAAGATAGGTACTAAGCTTAAAATGCTGGAGAAGATGTTTTAGGAGTCTTAGAGCGAAAATGAAGATCATGAAGTAAATTGATCAAGACTCAAGGTATTTGGAAGAATTAAGATAGAATAAATATATTTTTATTGTAAGATAGAATAAATATAGTTTTATCGTAACTCTTATTTAAAATTTCTTTAAGGTTTAAAGAGGCTATCTACATGCTTAACTCATTCATAATTTAAAGCATGCATATAAGTTGCATAATCAAGAAGAATCTTGTGTGAAATATTTTTAATAATTTTCTTGATTAGTTAAAAATGTTTTGGGAAGGTTTTAAATGGGATTATGAGTCTACAAAGTGTTTAAAGTGTTAGGAATCAATTTGGATTGAATTTAATGTATTTAGACAAGTTTATGCATAGTTTTTGGGTTAACCAATGATTGGAAATGGGCTAAACGGTGGTCCTGTGAAGGGCTTATACATTCCCAAAGACCTAAATGGTGATCTGATTAAAGTTAAACAATAATATGTGAAGACTCATTGTTTACTATACATTTTTTATACTTAAACGACAGGGGTTCAATGACGCAGTTTAAGTCCTAAGAATTTATAGTTAAGAGTGTAAATCACGTTTAGTAGATTTCTTTCAACTGTAACTCAATTTATTGCATTATAACATTGTATAATGGTAATAAACAACTAGTTTGACATCATAAGACTATAAATAAGTTGTATAACACTTATTTTCATTATCCAAGTTTTTAAAAACTAATCAATTAAGTGTTTAAAAGCATTGTGAAGCTCTTTCTTACTCTTATTCTTTGAATGTCTTTTGTACATGTTTTTTACATTCATTTTAAGTTGTTGTGAGCCTTTTAAATACATTAAAGTGTGCTTAAGTGATATTAGATTTGAAATGTATTTTATGAAAGATTATTCTTATGAAAGATTATTCCTTAGCCTTGAAAGGGAGTAAAAGGTTTACCTTAAACCTTTAAATCAGTGTTGTATTATGATTTTTTAATCCTTTTATTTTGATATTGGATCAAAATCTTAACTGTGGTGTTAGGGACTAGTCGTAGGAGCAAGTGAATCGCTTTGAACTAGAATAAATCAATGGTGTCTCTCTTCCCTTATAATCTTTAATTTTATGCAAGTTTAATTATTTTAATTTGATTCCTTAATCAAAAATTGTGTTTCCATGATCATTTAATTAACATCTACATAATATTATTCATATTAATGTTTTTTATTAAATCTCTCAATTGATTGTATATTTTACGCAATTATCTTCTGTTTTTCATAATTAACTTTTTGTAAAGTGTTAAAAAATTTTCAAGTGATTTTAGAATTCCTTATATCAATTTAAGAACCTAATTCATCCCCTCTCGCCCCCGCCCCCCATGTTTTTACCTATTCATTCCTTTTTCCCCAAACTTGTCCACATTGCAACTTTGGGAAAACACATTCCCAGTAGCTACAGATCAGGTCAACTGATGAGCCAATAAGAACTTTCTACTACTATTTAAATGAGAAGTGCTAAAAGATGTGGTATGAAGATTGAAATTTGCTTATATGCCTATAGACTTGTTGGACATATTTGCTAGTTTAAAGTTTTCCCAACTACCTAAAAGTTAGGTTCAAGTGGTTTATGGATTGAATCAATCATTTTTTCTTTTGTACACTAGCCAACTTGGGAAAAATTTTGTGTAACATGATACTTATTGAGTAAATAAAAAGCTTTCATTCATCCCTCAATAATCGATTGCAAGTTCGTCTCCTTTACAAGTTTGTCTCTAATTTGGCATGCTTAAGACTGGTCAATCTTTATGTACAAAGAAAATTGAAATAAGAGGAAAATAATCAAAAGGAAATTTAATTGTTTTCTGTTCCCATTTTTTGTATTGCCTAAATTTTACAAAAAGTTCACCCACTAAAATAAAAATGGAGATATATACATGATATAATGAAAAAGGAACTTTGTGAAAAATTTAGTATCGTAGAGGTTAGGTAAATGCTTAAAACTTTCTTAAAACCATTACCCTTAGATACATAACTCAACTTTCCCAAACCATTCCAAGCAATGACGATCATCGCCTTCATCAAATGAAAATTGTCAAGCCATATTATACAAAGTACAACCAACATATATATATATATATATATATCACATAATTAAACAAAGAGAAATTTTCCTGTAAAGACAATATATAAAAATTCCACATTCTAAAAAATCTTCTTAATAATCTTATTTCAACAAAATTAACTTATCCAATCCGTAGATCCTCAATAACTAGTTTCTCTTCCTATATAAGAACATAAAATGCCTATAATGAAACAAAACCAGGCTGAAGTAAGAATAGATAGTGTGCTAAGACATTTAAATTTTACAAAAAGTGCTGACTCTATTAATAAGAGTAATTTATATTGGTTTTTATGCCATATTTTAACGTGTTTTTACTCCTAAATATCTATAAAGTTATCCTATTTATGAGTTCTTTTGATTATATAGCAAGTTTAAAGCTATTTGGACTTAATTGGATTGAAAAGGAAAATAAAAGGGAGCTCAAAGACACAAATAAAAGCAATTTCGTGAACATTTTAAAACACTTCTAAAACTAGAAAAGGTATAAAATCAATTTTAGTAATTAAAAAATCATATTATAAAGTTTCACACCAAATTCCAACGTTATTTGATAAGTCATAAGTACTATAAAAATGAAAGAATAAGACAAGCTCAGTCAAGCTTCAGATTTGGTATAACTAAATTTGAAAAGGCATTAGGTGCACTTATAGATCTAAAAATGCTAATAAATTTTATAGGGAGCTAGAACATCATATGAAGAGTCTACATACTAAATTTCATGGTCATGTGAGTTGTATATAAGGAGTTAGAGAAGAAATAGTGAAGACGGGCATAAGTTGTAAATTTCTAAAACTAAAATGAAGTTAACAAAACAAAATCGTTTCTGTGATTCTTAAGGCAAACTTGACCAAAGAAAAGCCTAATCACTCCTAAACCCTAGTATCCACTTTTGGAAGTATAAATAATCCTATTTTTGTCACTTTTAGACAACATTAAAGATAGCCTCCCCTAATCCATTATCATAACTAGTTTTTGTCTCTTTTTCTATCCAAGTTTATTCTTCAACTTAATCTTTGTTTTTGGGACCTTTCAAGAGACAATTTGGTGAAAATATTTTTCTGGAGTGTCCATATTCTTATTTTTTATTTTTATTTTTTTAAACACTTATATTGACTCTAGTATTTTTTACTTTAACACTATTGGCTCTATCTTGTTGATTTATTCAGTGGAAACCTTTGTTATAACCTTAACTTGTTTTCTATTAATGAATATATGTGAGTAGATTCTTTTTGGCTAAGATTAAGACAATATTAGGTCATGAATAGATTGGGTTTGGTTGATTTTTGCCTAATTGACTGTTTATTTTTTCCTACTTTAGTTTGATCACCCAGATTAGAGCCTTGGGTTATTGAATTTCATAACCATTGGTATTTGATTTTTGGAAAAACGATTGAATAACATACTTGAACCCAAAGTAAACCAACTTTAGGACCTTATATGAGGATTCCTATGATTAAAGAACTTAATTCTATGTTTCTTGTAATTAATGCCTTTTATTCCAGGTTATTTATAAATCAAATGAGTAATTTTAGTGGAAAAAAGAAAAGATGTTTCTATGAGTATTGGTTATGTTTTTCTTGATTGAAGTAAATCCTAAATCAATCCACCATCATTAATTTTAAAGGATTAACCCATTAGAATCCAACAACTGAGCTAATTTGTGTCTTCTAGTAAAGTTTAATTAGATCTAGGTCATAGTTTTCATTGCATATTTCGTTAGTCATATGTTTTAGTTCTTTTCTGAATCAATCAAATCTTGGTTATTTAAGTAGTTGAGCTTCATTTAATTTGATATTTTTTCACTTTGTTCCCTTAGAAACGATACTCAATTTTACTCCATTTTATACTATTTGTTGACAAGGTGTTCTTGTCTTTGGTTTGGTTTAGGATTGAATTAGATTTATTTTGCTTAAGTTTAGACAACAACAAGTTTTTGACACCATTACTAGGGACCTTAGTTGTGGGATATTAGGTTTAAATGGTGTTAATTTTCTCATATTCATTTCTTATTTTGCTTATTTATTTGTCTGTTTTAGTTGATTATTTTATTTCTTTGCTTTTTGTGTGTTTTATTTCCTTTTTTTAGTGCTGTTTATTGATTTTTTAGTTCAGTTTATTTTGTTGATGAATACCTAGGGTCAAAAGATCAAAGTTTACCACTTGATACTAAAATTGAAAAAACTACACGCAAGTTATGCAAAGAAGTCAAATTGGCTTGAGGGAATAAAGTAGAAGAAAAAAAGGTTAAGAAAGAGCAGTTCACAGATATGGAGTGCCAACAGGAAAAGATTGTGCACCATCAAGATGAGAGGAGGGAACTAATTATGATGGATTTTACTATAGGGAACAGCACTAGACCTATTGCTAGTACTATAAGGCCTAGGGTCATAATAGCTCAGTTTAAGATTTCCCATGGCATTATATCTATGTCTAAGGCATCGCAATTTAGATGGTTACCTTTGGAGGATCCGTGTACCCATTTGGAAACATTTCTAGATATATATGATCTGTTCAAGCATAATAGTGTTTTGGATAATCCAATGAAGTTGAGATTGTTCCCTTTCTCTCTGAGAGACAATGCTATAGCATCATTGGCCATATAACAGTCAGGATCTATTACTAAATGAGATGAGCTAATGAAGTTATTCTTAGGTAAGTTCTTTCCACCTATTAAGATTTCCAAGATCAAGACGGCTTTACCTAGAATGAAAATTAAAATCCATATGAGGCATGGGAGCTATTTAGAGATATATTAGTAAGGTTCTCTAGTCATGGGTTCTCTACATGGCAGTAGGTTGATATTTTCTAGACTAGAGTTACACCAACTACTAGGAGCACTATTAATACAGTTGTAGGGGGAAGCTTGATGAGAAAGACTCTAGAGCATGCCTACAGAATGATTAAGGAGATGGCCACTTACAACTTTTAATATTATATAGAGATGTTTCCCAAGAGACTTACAAGTGCTCACATAGTAGACAATTCAATGGCCTTATCAGCTCATATAAGGGTTTTTACAAAGAAACTGGATAACCTTATACACTGAGTAAATGAAGGAGCAAGTTTATCTATGACGAGCTATGCTATTTGTGAGCATTATGATGGAGATTCCCATCTATCCTCAGAATTTTAGGTTGGAAAACTTTTTTCCCAAAAGTAAGAAGAGATTCAATATGTAGGCAATTATAACAGATAGAGAGGGGATTCAGTTTTCAGCACTTATAATCTAGGGTTAAGGAATCATCCAAACTTTTATGGGAACAATAATTAGGTAGCACAGTCAGATTTGTAAGGAAGTAAGGAGGAAAAGGAAGAACTATCTACAAAAGATGATCATCCCAGGATATTTACTGACCCCATTACAAATCTAGTAAGACTTCTTTAGTTCCCTTATCCTTAAAAGCTTAAAGTTAAAAAATTAGATAAGTAGTTTGGTTGATTTTTTGAAAAATTTAAGATGTTGTATATTAACATTCCATTTATTAAAACTATAGCACATATGTCCTTTTATACTAAGTTCTTGAAGGAAATATTGTCTAACAAGAGGAGGCTTGAGGAGCATGCAATAATGAAGTTAAACGAGAAGTATTTGGCCATCTTGGTAAAGAAGTTATAACTAAAGTTCAATGATCTATAAAGTTTTACTTTTTCTTGCACTATTAGTGATTTACATATAGAAAGGGCCTTGATGGATTTTGGTGTAAGCATTAACTTGATGCTTCTTTTTCTTTTCAACAAGGTGGAATTAGTGAAGTTCAGATCCACTATAGTTTCACTCTAATTAACATATAGATCCATCACAAATACAAGGGGAGTCATTGAAGATGTGCTCGTAAAAGTAGACAAGTTCATCTTTCTAGTAGACTTCTTGGTCCTTGACATAGAGGAGACACCCCATCATTTTTTGAAGACCTTTTATGGTAGTAGCAAGGACTTTCAATGATGTGCAGCAAAGAAAGCTCATCTTGAGCCTTCAAGATGAAGAAGTAGTCTTTGATGTGTTTAATTCCACAAGACATCCGTCAACTCTGGACTCTTGTAATTTCATTTATGTGTATTCTTCTAATACTGATTATTCTTCTACATTTGTGCAGGACTATTGGAGCAGGAAGCACAAAGCAAGCTTAAAGATATAGGTAAGGAGTTGCAAGAGTAGCTGGGAGACTATAGAGATTAGTTTAAGCAAGCATATTGGACATGGTATAGAGGTTATGAGCCACTCAAAATACCAACTAAAACATTGGCTAGATCTTTAATTAAAGAACCTCCCTCTCTTAATCTTAAACCCTTGCCTAGTCATTTAAAGTATCATTTTTTATAGCCACATGCCTACTTGCTGGTCATTATTTCTTCGTATTAGTCAAGTACCGTGGAGGAGAGGGTTTTGAGGGTGCTTTGAGACCACAAGCAAACTATTAGATAGACTATTATGGATATTAAGCGTAGTAGCCCCTCCTGCACACATCACATTTTTATTGAGGATGGAAGTAAGGCGTTGGTGTAGCTTCTAAGACAACTCAACTCACATATGAACGATGTGGTCAAGGAAGAAGTAGCTTCTAGTTGTAGGTATAATCTATCCTATCTCTGATTTCAATTAAATGAGTCTTGTGCAAGTAGTGCCTAAAAAGAGAGGCACCACTATTATGGAAAATGAAAAGAATGAGATGATAGTCACTAAGAAAATAATTGGGTGGAGAATGTGTATAAACTATTGAAAATTGAATGATGTCACTTAGAAAGATCACATTCCTTTGCCTTTTATTGATCAAATGATTGAGAAATTAGATAGAAATAACTTCTACTGTACCTTAGATGGATATAATGGTTATTTGAAAATTCTGGTAGCATTATAAGATCAGAAAAAAAAATTTAACTTACACATATCCCTATAGTACATTTGCATATAAATGCATGCCATTTGGTTTGTGTAATGCTCTAACTACATTTCAAAGATTCATGATGGGTATTTTCTCTTATATGCTTGAAACTTGCATTGAAATATTTATGGATGATTTTTTTGTGTTTGGAATTTCATTTGATGCATGCTTAGATAACTTAGAAAAAGTCTTAGCTAGATGTGAAGAGACTTACTTGATGCTTAATTAAGAAAATTTTCATTTTATGATTCATTAATGTATTGTATTAAGTCACAAAATTTCTAACAGGGGCATAAAGGTGGATCTAGCCAAGATAGATATCATTAAGAACTTGCCTTCACCCATTAATGTTAGATCCATTATGAATTTCTTAGGCCATGCTAATTTCTACCGTCGATTCATTAAAGATTTTTCTAAGATTGCTAGACCTTTAACTAAATTACTTGATAAAGATAATGTGTTTGATTTTCATAATAAATGCATGACATCTTTTCATTCATTAAAAGATTAACTTTTGACTACTCTCATACTTATATCTCTTGACTAGTCTCTTCTTTTTGAATTAATGTGAGATGCAAGTGATTTTTCAATAGGAGCTATATTGGGCTAACGATGAGGCAAACTCTTACACCTTATTTACTATGCTAGTAAGACCTTAAGCAGTGCACAACGCCAATACACCACTACAGAAAAAAAAGATATTGGCGATTGTGTTTGCTATTGATAAATTAAGGCCTTATTTGGTTTTGTCTCGAGTCATTATTTACATTTACCATACAACTCTAAAGTACTTGATGATAAAAAAAATTCAAAACTAAGATTGATTTGTTGAATTCTACTTTTGTAGGAATTCGATATTGAACTGAAGGATAAAAGGGAGGCTAAAAGCTTTGTAGTTGTTCACCTATCAAGACTAGATGAAGCCACCATGGAGAGTGCAACAACAGAGGATATAAAGCAGACTTTTTTTATGAGTATCTCATGGCTATGATAACCACTCCATGGTTTGCTGACTATGTTAACAACCTTCCTAGTAATATCCTTCCTTCTGACTGTTTTTATTTTAAAAAGAAAATTTTTTATCGGAGATAAAACACTATCTGTGGGATGATCCTTTTTCTTTACAAGATTTGTGTGAATGGCATAGTTAGGCATTGCAATCCTGAAGAGAAAATGTCTTCCATTTTATATCACTATCATTTTCGAGAGGTTGGGGAACATTTTAGGGCAACTAGAATGGCATATAAAGTTTTAAAGTGTGGTTTCTATTAGCTCACCCTATTTAAGAATGCATATGCATTTGTAAAATCTTGTGATAAGTGTCAAAGGGTTAGGAACATAGCTAGAAAACATGACATACCATTGACTAACATTCTCGTTTGTAATGTTTTCGATATTTAGGGCATTGATTTCATGGGACCGTTCCCTATGTCATACTTTAATCAACACATTTTGTTTATAGTTGGTTATATTAGTAAATGGGTGGAAGTAAAGTCATTACCCATAAATGAGGCTAGGGGTGTTGTCAAGTTCCTTAAAAGAAATATTTTCACTCGGTTTAGGACACTGAGAGACATTATTAGTGATAGGGATACTCACTTTTCCTATAAATTATTTGATTCTTTACTAAGTATAAAGTGATCCGCAAGGTTGTTATATCATAGCACTCCCCATCTAGTGGGCAAGTTGAGATTCCTAACTCTTTAAAAAAAATCATTAATGCTTCTAGGTAGGATTGGTCTTTAAAGATAGATGATGTACTTGGAGCATCTAGGACCGTCTTTAAAACACTCATAAATATGTCACTATTTAAGCTAGTGTATAGAAAGTTTTTCCATCTTCTAATTGAGTTAGACCATCATATATATTAAGCCACTAAATTTCTTAACTTTGTTTTGTCTTATGTAGGTGCAAAAATACGTATGCAGTTTTATGAGTTTAAAGAGTTTCAATTTGATGCTTATCACAATTCGAAGTTATACCAGTAGTGTGCGAAAAAATGACATCACAAACAGCTCCTACACCAAGACTTTAAGGTGGGCGATAAGGTATTGATCTATAACTCTTGTCTTTTTTTTTTTTTCAAGGAAGCTTAAATCAAGGTGATATGATCCATTTAAGGTGATACAAGTCTTTCCAATTGGAGTTCTTGAAGTATAAAGAGGAAATGAAAATCCCTTTAAGGTAAATGGACAATGAGCTAAGTTATACATGCCTAGGCTAGTAGCTAATTCCGAGAAGCTCCTCTTCCTTCGTGACACTTTACCTTCTCCTCCTTGACTCATATAGCATGCTTTTCAGTAAGATTATAGTTTTTTTTCTTTATCGTTATTTCATTTTCATTTCGTTATAGTTTAATGTTTATCTTTTAATTGTTTAGAGTTCTTTTATAGATTCTACAAGGATGGTTGCAACGAGTTATTAGTTTATCTTTTTTAAGGAAGTTTCATCTTTCTCTTTTTTTCTCCTACGTACTTTATTTTGACTGCATGACTGGTAAGGACAATGTTCATATTACATTTTTTGGGGGGGGGGGGGATGAGATGATATTCATGTTAAGTGATAGTCGGATTATTACAAGTCCTTTTTATAGCGAACTTCATCATTTTAGCTAAAAATCTCACTAGGTTTGGTTAAATGTTAGTTGGTATATCTTAATATAATGCATGTGACTGGTATAGTTGCTATTAAGTAACTCTTATTTGATCATGGCCTTTCTTAATTGTGGTTGTGAATGGATGAAAGAAAGTGATTCTTTTTACTAATGCTAAATTGAAAGAAGTTCTAAGTGGATTTGCATGTGAATTTGAAATGGAAACTAATATATGCATAATGAATTCAATTACTTGAGAGAATTTAAAAGTCCATGCAACTTGTTAAAAATATTGGTGAACAATGTTTTATGACTTTAGAAAATGGACTCTTGATAATCATTGTGATATCTCTTATTTAAATGCTTTTTATAACATTTTAAAAAATCAAAATCAATATGAGAGCAAGTTAAATCACTCTGTTGGCTTTATACCATAAAAAGATCGAAGTTAAAGAGTGACGTTAGTAACCAGTTTGTATAAGATGATTTGTTTGAGTATCCAAGGGTGTTCATGATAAGGTGTTCACTTTCACATAAAAAAATCAAGTGACCTCCCAACCCAGCCTATAATGCTTATCCAATAAAATGTGTGTTGAACAATGTATTTTTTAGATTGGTTTTGTGATTTGAGTTGAAGTTTGAAATTGACTTAAAACCTACTAAGTTAAATTGTGAATCAATATGAAAGATTAATTGCATAGCACTTTTGGAGGATCTTTCATGGTTGAATGAGTAAAATAAGGATTTGAACTAATTGATCATTTTTATGACCGGATTGTATAACGATCTTTTTGAGTTTCTTAAACATTTAGTATTATGATAGCGAATTGATTTTTGTCATGTTTCATAAGCATATATGTCTATCCATGATCAAGCTTGAGTCATTTGGTGTTAGCTATCTTAAATCTCATAAGTCATATTGAGTTACTGGATTATCCTTTAATCATCCTTAAAAGATGTTCAATTAAGTATCTAAGTGAGTTGCTTGAATACAAGTAATACGTCAAGTGTGGGGGTTATGTTAAGAGTGATTTATATTGGTTTTTATGTCATGTTTTAATGTATTTTCACTCCTAGATATTTATAAATTTATCCCATTTATGAGTTCTTTTGATTATATAGTAGGCTTAAAGCTATTTAGACTTAATTAAATTGAAAAGAAAAAAAAAGGATCTTAAAGATACAAATGGAAGCAATTTTGTAAGTATTTTAAGGCACTTTTGGAACTATAAGAGGTGTGGAATCAATTTGAGGATTTAAAACGTTATGCTATGAAGTTTCACATCAAATTCCAAGGTTATTTGACAAGCCTTAAGGGGTGTACAAAGGATAGAACAAGAAAAGGTCAATCAAGCTCTAAATTTCGTACCATTAATTTCTAGTACTTAAACAGTGTTAACAAATCAACCTTTTTTTGTAATTCTTAGGGGAAATTTTGACCAAATAAAAGCCTAATCATTCCTAATCGTAGCAGCCACTTGTGAAAGTATAAATATTCCAATTTTCTTCACTTTTAGATAGCATTCAAGACAATCACCTCTCATCCATCACTATAGCTAGATTTTTGTCTCCTTTTTTATTTATGTTTATTCTTCAACTTAATCTTTGTTCTTGGGAGAATTTTTAGTGACAATTCGGTGCAAAAATTCTCAGAGAGTGTCCATATTCTTATTACTTATTTGTATTTTTTGTTGTAACACTTGTACTGAACCTAGTATTTTTCATTTTAACATTTGTATATACTCTAAGTTGTTGATTCATTCAATAGAAATCTTTATTATGACCTTAACTTATTTTCTATTAATGAATATCTGTGAGTTGAGTGTTTTTGACTAAAGTTAAGATAATATTGGGTTATAAATGGATTGATCTTAATTGATTTTTGTCTAATTGAATGTTTATTTTTGCCTAATTTAGCTTGATCACTTAGGTTAGAGTCTTAGGTAATTGAATTCTATAACTATTGATGTTTAATTTCCAAAAAATCTATTAGGTAATATATTTGAACTTAAAAGTAGACTAGCTTTAGGATTTTATGTGAGAATTCTTGGAATTAACGAACTTAATTATAGACTTCTTGTGATTAATGTCTTTTATTCCAAGTTATTTATGAATTAAAAAGGAAATTTGAATTTAAAAGAGGAAAGATATTTCCATGAACACTGATTATATTTTACTTGAGGGAAGTAAATCCTAAATCAATCCACCACCATTAATTTTAAGGACTAACCCATTAAAATCTAAAGTCTTATCTAATTTTTGTCCTTTAATAAAGTTTATCTACATTTTACTCATATTTTGCATATTGCATATTTTGTTAGTCGCTTGTTTTAATTCTTTTTCGAATTAATTAAATCTTGTTTGTCTAAATAATGTTGCATTGTTTAATTTGATATTTTTACACTTTGATTCTTTGGGTATGATACTCTGTCTTACTCTTTTTATACTATTTGATGATAAGGTGCACTTGCCTTTGATTTGGCCTAAGATTCAATTGGATATATTTTACTTAAATTTAGATGGCAACAGGACCTTCAATAAATCTTTTGATCATAGGATATGATATATGTATGAGAAAGAATTGAAAATTGACTAAGAGAATGAGTGAATATGAATAATTAAGAATGCAATAAAGTGACTTTGTGAATGGCCATGCAGGGCAAGAAAAATTTTCAGAAGATATGCTCAGAAAGATCTTATATTAAGATGAGCATACTTGAATAGAGAAGTTTTTGTTGGATTTAAACACCATAATCTCTATCTCTTTAAGTCCTCTCACTATAACTAAAAATCCACACACACAAAAATAGGTGAATCTACTTGGATGCGAGAAAGACAAGATAACATGAAGGGTATTGATAATATACAATGCAATTACATCAAAATTCATCAAGTTCATAAATCATCCAGTAAAATTTTAAAAACGCTTTTTCCAATATCAGTTTTATACTGTGTTCAACCATATCAATTTTATTGATCATGGCCAAGAGATATATCATCTCTAGGTCTTAAGACAGATAGTGTTAGACCCCTAAGTTCAAGCTGCGAGATCATGTGAGTGTTGGTGAGTCTTGACCAATGTTTAGCATGCGAGTCAACACAGGGAAGGTGTGTTAATGAGGGAACAAGGCAAAGTCTTACGAGTAAACGAACAAAGGCCCAAGAAACTTGCGAGTAGGCGAGCGATGCAGGAAATATCGATGAAGATCTCGAGAGTAGGCGAGACTCGATACCTATAAGCACTTGTTGGTGCTCATTGACTGAAATTTTCGACAAGATTCAAGATTCAGATGTGAGGTTATGCTCAATTAATGAACTAAGTCATGTGAGAGGATGCACGAGAATGTACGAAGGCATGCAAGAGCCTATGAGAGTGCACGAGGATGCACAAAAGCATGCGAGCAAGACAATAAGCATAGATATTTGACTTCGAGAAGACAAGTCGAAGGTATGTAAAATCTGCGAGGTTTTATATTGACTCGGTTTGACTTGTCCTCAGTCATAGAGCAACATGACTACACCATGAGTGAACCTGATCATGGAAGATGGACTTGGCCATGGGGCATTGGTATACCTATATGCAGGTAGGCCTTGATGATTTGGAAAAAACATCAGTAGTGACTTGGCAACTATAGATGATGTGACACTTGACGACGTCACAAGATCAACTTGAAGATCACGTGGGATAAAATCAAATCTAAGAGTTAGAGACAATGTGGGATTGAACTTATGAAGATTGTGGGAATCTTTATAGATAAGGAAGATCTTTCCCTGATTACATGTAATCTTTATCTTATTATATTTTGATGTAATCTAGCTAATTAGAAGAGTCCTAAGAGAAAAGGGACTTTTTCTTATTGGTCCGGGTAATATGATCTTAGTTGTTAAGATATATTATAATTCAGAGTCCTAATTATTTTGAACCTATTTTCCAAGCAAGAGAACCTATAAATATCTCAATAGAGCTAAAACTCAATCCATTCAATCACAATAAAAACAAAACACAAAAAGATTAAGGGTTAGAATGGCTTATGTTGGTGTCTGTTAATCCAAGGTGTAGGAAATCTTCTTCCTCTTTGCCTTTGATCCTCCAAGAAGCTATGATGTGCAACAAACCTTCAAGCTTCACCTAGCTACCTAAACAACAAGAGAACAAAAAGGAAAAACAAACTAAGATCAAACAAACTCAAAAGCGAACTAATCACGAACAGCTCAAAGCAAAACAACACTAAACACAAAAACAAACTAACTAAAAAAAACATGCTAATTTAAGGTCATTAGCTTGACCCTTC
>JAOXYD010225690.1:0-18505 GCA_028565735.1 Pinacopodium congolense
GGGAGGGGGAGGGGATTTGTTTCTTTTTAAGAAATTGATCATGATTGTGGCTTATGGTGCCACAATTGTGATGCCCCTCTTACGGTCACAATTGTGACCTATGTGGTCATGATTTAGATACATTGGTCAATTTTTTTTTTACCATAAACATTATAGAGAGGAATCATAGCCAAACCAAATCAAAATCAAATCAAATCATATCAAAATTAACTTAAAACCAAACACACATGATTTCGCAAATATGAGTAAGTTAAAAGCAAACATGCTAAGTTAAGGTCATTAACTTGATCATCATCAAGCCAATCATGGATGAGTGAGTGAAAAGAAAGAAATAACTTCCCTTTCTTAAGGAATTATGCCTCCAAAGTAGTGTTTGCACCTATATCCATTGATCTTGAACGTTTCTTTCTTTTCATTCTTCAATTCAAGAGCTCCATGGTTGAACACTTGAATGATTTTGAATAGACCACTCCATCTTGATTTTAGGTTGCCTAAAAACAATCTAAGTCTTAAATTGAATGGTAACACTAAATCTCTAACTTTGAAATCTTTCCTCTTGATGTGCATCATGCCACTCCTTCACTCTCTCCTTATACATGCCAGAGTTCTCATAAGCATTATGGCTAAGCTCCTCTAACTTATCAAGTTGCAAAAATCTTTTTTCATCAGCCAACCTATAATCAAAATTTAACTTCCTAATTTCCTAATAAGTCCTATGTTTCATCTCTAAAGGTAAGTGATAAGCTTTTTCATACACAAGTTGATAAGGATTCGCACCTATAAAGGTCTTAAAAGTGGTCTGATATGCCTATAATGTGTCACCTAATTTCAATTCCTAATCTTTCCTTGAATTGATCACTACCTTCTTTAAAATTGTCTTCAGTTCTATACTCACCACATCTACTTAGACGCTTGTTTGAGGGTAGTATGGTATAGTCATTCTATGATGAACTCCATACCTCTTCAAAAGTGTATTAAGTTGGGGCTTATTACAGAAATAAGTTCCTCCATCACTTATAATGGCCTTAGATTTTCCAAACCTATTGAATATTTTCTTAATGAATCTTTGAACTACCTTACCATCATTTGTTGAAATGGCTATCTCCTTAGCTTACCTAGACACATAATCTATGATGGAAATGCCCTATGAAATCTAAACCCCAAACATCGAACACTTTAACCTCTATAATGTTAGAGAGAGGTATCTCATCTCTTCTTAAAATATTCCCCACTCTTTGGCACCTATCACAATGCAATAGAAACTTCCTAGAATCTTTAAACAAACTTGGCCAATAGAATCCACACTCTAGTACTCGAGCCATTTTCTTGCTCACCTCATAGTGTCTTGCATAGAGTGAGCTATGAAATTTGGTTATCACTTCAAGCATTTCCTCTTTGGGGACACACCTGTGAATTAAACTATTAACACATCTCTTATATAGCATAGGTTCATCCTATATATAACTAGTACATTAAAACAAGAAAAGCTTCCTTTATTTGTATGAAGGGATAACCATATATGTAGTCCTAATCCTTTCACAATTTTCTCAACTGAGTCCTATACCTTTAAAACTTCCTATTAAAGTCCTATACCTATGTGGATTAACCAAAGGCAGTCCTTACAAGACTTAATTGGGAAAATTGTGAAAGGTTTAGGATTTAATTAGAAAAATTGTGAAAGGTTTAGGGTTATAAATAGGTTTATCCTGAATACTTGTAGTCCTAAACCTTTCATAATTTTTAAATTAAATCCTAAAACTTTCACAATTATCCTAATTAAGTCATATAAGGACTACCTTTGATTAATCCTCATAGGTACAAGACTTTAATAGAAAGTTTCAAAGATATAGGATTCAATTGAGAAAATGATAAGAGATTTAGGACTACAAATATGGTTAACCCTTTGTATGACAAACCAAAGGGAAGAATACCATATAAGAGATAGTTTGAAATGTCTAAAATCATAGAAGAAAATGATTGGTTACCATCATTAAAGCTTCATTCGGGAATTGCTCCTTGATTTCCTCTTCTCCTTATCGATCGCCTCCTTAAGACCTTGATAAGTAATTCACCACTACAATTTTTGCTCCTTTCTTGTTTTTAATTTCAATATAAAATTTTTGGAGCAAAAGGACCCATCAAATTAGCCTTGGATTGACATCATTTTTGGAAAAAAAGATATCACAATGTTGCATGATCTATAAACACAATAACCTTTAAGTCTAAAATATATGAACAAGATTTGTCTTAAGCAATTCATTTTCAGTTTTAATGTAGTTTAATTGAGCTATGCCAAGTTCTTACTTGTATAATAAATGGCATGTATTTTTTTTTCTTCCTTTAGCTAAGCACACATCTGATAGCATAATCATTTGCATCATATATGATCTCAAAAGATAAGGACCAATATGATGATATCAAGATAGGTGCAGAGGTGAGTGCCTTCTTTAACTTGTTAGAAGTATGTAAAAAATTAGCATCAAACCCAAAATGCACATCTTTAATCAACAAATTATTCAAAGGAACTGAGGAAAAAATCCTTGATAAACCATTAATAGAACCTTACATGGTCTAGGAATTCTTGGATGCCCTTGATGTTAGTAGAAGGTGGAAGCTTTTCAATGACTTTGATCTTGGTTCGATCTACTTTAATCCCTTGGTAAGAGATCTTATGACCTAAGACAACTCCTTTTGAGACCATGAAGTGGAACTTCTCCCAATTCAAAACCAAATGGCATCTTTGGAGAACTCTGTGAAAATTAAATAAGCAAGAGTCAAAAGAATCTCCAAAAACTTAAAAATCATCCATAAATACCCCAATAATGTCTTCTTTAATGTTTGCAAAGATGGTCATCATGCACCTTTAGAAGCTAGGGAGTGCATTGCAAAGACCAAAGGGCACCCTATGATATTAGAATGTTCCATAAGGGCAAGTGAAGTTTGTTTTCTCTTGGTCTTTCGGATAAATGGAAGCTTGGTTGTACTTAGAATACCCATCAAGGAAGTAATAAAAGGCTTGTCCTACCACTCTTTCATTCATTTGGCCTATAAAAGATAAAGAAAAATGATATTGCTTGTGACCAAATTGAGCTTCCTATAATCTATGCATACTCTATAACTGGGGATGATTATAGTAGAAATCTTTTCACCTTTCTCATTCTCCATCACCGTCATTAGGTACACATTGAACCGGGCTCACCCACTCACTATCCAAAATTGGATAAGTGATGCAAGTATCCAAAAGCTTCATAATCTCTTTCTTCATAACCTCTTGCATATTTGGATTCTACCTTCTTCTTTTCTTTTTTTTTTTTGCCTTTCCCTCACCTTCATACATCCCTCTTCAAGATTGATCTTATACATCACCACATTGGAACTAATCCCTCTAATATTTGAAATATGCTAGCCCATAACCCTCATTCTCTTCTTAATGGTCTTTACCACTCTCTCCTCTTACTGCAAATTAAGTTGATTGGATATAAAGATAGGTAGGGTGTGATCTTTACCTAGGAAATTGTACCTAAAGGAGGAAGGTAAGGGTTTGAACTCTAGCATGGATGGCTTCACTATGAAAGGTGATGTGGAAGCTTCGATTATTTCCAAATTTTCTTACTAAACCTCCTCACTAAACTCTTCTTGGTTCACATTCTCATCTCTTTTCACTTCAAAAACTTCCTCAACTTGTTCTCTTACTTCCTTCACACATTCATCCACAATATTAATTTTTCATGCATGCATTACCTTCTACTAGATTTTTTAAATATTTACTCATATTAAACTCGACCTTCTCATCTCCAATTCTTAACACTAACTTCCTCTAACATTGACTTAAATCTCCTAATCAAATTTCCTGAAAATGGATAAACACGTCAATTTAATACTTGCTACCAAATTACATTAACATTTGGAAAATTCCAACTTATCAACAACACAAGGTGTAGTAGAACTCCTTGGATGTTGTAGCTTGGAAGCCATGTGGCTAGTTAGGATTGAGCTATAATTCTCCATCAAGTCCACCATTTGGTTATCTTTTTAAATGCGCTTATGAGTCAAGATATCATTCAAGAACTTAATGTACTTAGGTATGCTCTCTAATACTTCCACAAAGGACAAGTTGATTTGGAGCTTCTTTGACTTCTCTAATAACTTGGAAAATCGTGCATCCACTTGATGTTACTTGAGTCTTTTTGGATGTGGGATCTTTGGCTTGTATGGAGGTAGAGGGATGTTCTTGTATGGAGGTAGAGGGATGTATAACTTCTCCTCTTCTTTATCTTTTTCCTTTTCTTCTTCTTTATCCTTACCTTTCTCTTTCTCCTAGCTCTCCCTTTTAGCATTCTCACCTTTCTCACTTGGCTCCTCCAATTACTTACCACTCTTGAGTGTGATAGCTTTCAGTTGTTCTCTTCGATATGACAAAACATTAGCAAGTTAACCCACTTACACTTATAAATTATGGATGGATGATGCATGGTTCCTCACTATTTAGTCAAGTTTTGCCCCTATCTTCTTTGAGACTTATTCTTAGGTCACGAACTTGGATCCCAACACATCCATGAACTTGACCATTTTTTTCTCTAAAGATCTAATTCAATCTTGATGAAAACCTGGAGGACCTTGTGCTCTCACATTGCCACCTACATTGTTAGTATTCCAAGAAATATTTGGGTATTTATTCACCCTAGATTATAGATATTGGAATAAGGATTATTACCTCTTTTCTATCCTCGAATATAATTCACTTGCTCTACCCTACTAGTCTCTATCATGAAGCAATCAGTTGCGGCATGGTTCTCTTGCCTATATAGCTCGCACAGAAGTTATATGGCCTTCATCGAAGATAAGGAAGATCCTTGCACGTTACTTAATTGTTTGGTGAGATTTGAAATTTGTGCTTAAATGGCTGTCACCAAGTCAATTAGAATTATACCTTTTTACACTTTGAATCTTTACTTGCTTCTCTTGCTTGATTATAGGCAATTTTTATTTACCATTGCCTTCAAATGGTCATGGGCTACATCAATGATTTTTCTCATCAATCTTTCGACTGTTATATTAGTTGTTCCCTTTGTGTGTGAACTCACTCCATTGTAGAAAGTTTGCAAGAGAAGTTCCTTTAGTTGATTATGATATGGACAACTCCTTTATAGCTCCTTGAATCTCTCCCATGCCTCATATAATGACTTCCCATCTCCTTGTTAAAATTTTATGATCTCCTTTATGATCCTCTATGTCTTGATCAATGGGAAATATTTTGCGAAAAATGGTTGTGGCTAATGCTCTCATATGGTGACATTCTCTACCTTAATAGAATTTAACCATACCTTGGATCTATCCTTCGAAGTGAAAGGAAATAGCCTCATCTTAGTTGTATCCTCCAACAACCCATTGTATCGAAAGGTGTCACATATCTAAGAAGGTTGCAAGATGGGCATTAGGATCTATCCTTCAAAATGAATGGAAATAGCCTCATCTTAGTTGTATCCTCTGACAACTTAGTATATTGAAAGACGTCACATATCTAAAAAGTTTTCAAGATAGGCATTAGGATAATTTGCCATGCCATAACTGAAAACTTGATTGGAGTATTGTTAGGGGTCAAATTAATTGTATTTTGATTGATAATTTGTTAGATTATAACTTCTAATTCAGTGCTTATTTATTTAATTTATGCATTATTATGTTTACTTTATAGGATGAAGCTTAAAGATGGAGATTTGAGTAAAAATTGGAATAAAAACCCTTATTCCAGACCATCAATGACATAGTTGATGAGTTCATCATTTGTCTATTAACGGCGCCTTATAGCCCATTGCTGTCATTCAGTTAGCTCACTGTTAATAGGGTCAGTCAACAATATCCCCTCAAATCTCCAAAATTGCAGCTTGGACATATTCTCTATTAATGCTCTTGTCTTCTAGCACATATAGGAGACTACTACAGCTGTAAAAGCAAATAAATAACACAGAAACACGCATAAATCAAGGAGAATACAGATCTAGAAAAAAAGAGAGAGACAATGTTCCTTCTCTCTTCTTTGTTCTTAGTAGCATATAGGCTTCAAACACTTTGTATTCATATTGTATGTTGTTTTCTGAGTTTCTAGACATTGTAACTTCTTGTTAAGACTCATATCTGAGTCTAGGAATCATCCAAAGGAGTTTCCTAACTCATATTATCACTTGTTTTACTCTATTTTTCAGATTAATCAAAGTTCTTATGCTTATGCTCATATCTATGTCTGTCCTTTCATTTTTCTACAAGATCTTAATGAAATAGAGCTTGGTTAGAGTCTAGAATCAAGTTGGAAGTTCAAGATACATTCAAAAGTCTTTCTTGGATATTTTTGTAACCTCTAAACTTTATTTTATAGCTCATATTTTTGGATATATCAAGGCATGTTGTTTAAAGTGTATATCTTGTATGTTTTGATCAAAATGTGTGGCTAAATCATTTTTATTGCTAAGGATTGGTGTTTTATGATTTAAGAGAGCTTAAAGACATGTTATATGGTATGATTTTTGTTTATTAAAGGTTTAAAAGATCTAATTTTGGACTGGCCATCTAGGATTAGAGTTTAAGACAAGTTATGCTTGAAAATTTATCTTAATTTGTTAGAAAAATCAATAAGCTACATAAATTAATCTTTGAATAGCTCAACCTGGATTTTTTTGTGAGAGTTAGAGATCTAAGATTGAAAGTCTAGAACTCATCTTCTTGAAATTAAAGCCCATTTACTTGATTTGAAGATTTACCAAACTTAAACAAGGTTTAATAGAGACAAATCAAAGTCTTAACCATAGCTTTGTTTTGATTTTGTGAAGGAACTCTCACCAACCCTTAAATATATTTAAAACTCAATTAAATTGTAAATCACCTAATTCTTAGCTAATTTTCATATTTGTAATTTTTAAAAATATTTCAGAAGAAATTAAAAATCAATTTTGAAGTGTTTAAGCCAAGTTAGAGCTATTTTAGTAATTTTAAGGATTTAATCAAATTGTTTGGATTTTTCTAAATAATTGTAATCTAATCAACTTAGTAATTAAGCCTTTTCCCTATAGGTTTAACATCTAGAGTCTTAAAGTTACTCCACTTTATTACTTTTGCGATAGGTACACTTGCCTAAATTTCGTTGGTTTTTAAAGTAAAATTGAGTTAAGACCGAGATCATTAAAAAGCTACCACCACCTACTAATATCAAGGGCATTGGAGCATTCTTAGGTTATACAGGTTTCTATCCACGGTTCATTAAGGATTTTTCTATTATTTCTAAACCTTTTACTAATTTGTTGTTTAAAGATGTAATTTTTTGCTTGATCCTAATTTTTTATATGTTTTTGACAGGTTAACGAAGGCACTCACCTTTGCCTTAAGATTATGCATGATGCAAGTAATCATACCATCGAAAGCATGCTTGGACAAAGGAAAGAGAAGAAGTTGCATGCCATGTATTATGTAAGTAAGGTCTAGGCAGGAGCTTAAGTGAATTATACCACAACTGAGAAGGAATTGCTTGTTGTGGTATTTGCTTATGATAAATTTCGCTAACATCTTTTAGGCTCAAAATTTTTTATGTTTACAGATCATGTATCATTATGTTACCTTTTTTTCAAGAAGGATATGAAGCCAATGCTAATTCTATGAGTGTTTTTTCTCGAAGAGTTTGACATCAAGATAAGGGAGAAAAAGGGACCAAAAAACATAATGGAGGATTACTTATCACTCCTTAAAGGAGGGGAATGAGAAGAAGAAGAAGAAATCAATGATCACTTCCCTGATAAAGCCTTGATGATGGTAACCAATCCCTTTATTCCATGGTTTGTTGATATTACAACTATTTTGTAGGTGGTATTCTTTCTTCTAACTTGTCCTACTAAAAAAGGAAGCATTTTTTGTTTCAATGCACTCATTATATATAGGATGAAACTATGTTATATAAAATTTATGCTAATTGTTTGATTTACAGGTTTGTTATATTAGAGGAAATGCTTGAAGAATAAACCTAATGCCATAGCACATTCTATGTAGGATACTATAGAGTGAATAAGATAGCAACTCAAGTATTAATAAATGAATTCTATTGGCTGGGGTTATTCAAGGGTGCTAAAGAGTATGTGCTTCATTGTGATAGGTGTCAAAGAGTGCGGAATATTTTAAGAAGAGATGAGATGCCACTTTCTAATATCTTGGAGCTTAAAGTGTTTGATGAGTGGGCCTTAGATTTCATGGAACCTTTCCTATCCTCTCTATGTAACTCTTATATTTTAGTGGGTATTAATTACATTTCAAGATAGGCTGAGGCAATATCCACTCCACTGAATGATGGTAAGGTAGTAAAAGATTCATTAAGAAGATATTTAATAGGTTTGGAGTGCCTAAAGCCATTATAAGTGATGGAGGAACTCATTTTTGTAATACGTCCATTGATACACTATTGAGAAGATATGGAGTTCATCATAGAGTAGCCACCCCTAACTGCCCTCAATTTAGTGGCCAAGTGGAGGAAGTGAATAGAGAATTGAATAGAATTTTGGAGGAGGTGGTGAATGGTTTAAGGAAATATTGGACTATCAAGTTAGATGATACATTGTGGGCATATCGGACAGATTTCAGGACCTTTATAAGTATGAATCCTTTTTGACTTGTGTATGAAAAGACTTTCCATTTATCTTTAGAGTTGGAACATAGGGCCTATTTGGTGATTAGGAAGTTGAATTTTGATTGAAATTTGATTGGTGAGAAAAGATTGTTGCAACTTGATGAGTTAGAGGAGCTAAGATATAATGCTTATAAGAATTCCAAGTTGTATAAAGAAAGGGCCAAGAAATGGCATGATGCCGATATTAAGAAGAAAGAGTTTAAGAGTGGGGATTTGGTGCTCTTGTAAAACTCAAGGCTTTAGTTGTTTCATTGAAAGCTCAAGTTAAGGTGGAGTGGCTCATTCAAAGTCATTCAAGTTCTTAATCATGGAGCTTTATAACTGGAGAATGATAAAGGTGAAAGTTTCAAAGTTAATGGGCATAGGTGCAAGTCATACCTTGAAGGAAAAATCCTACATGAAATGGAAGTGATTTCTTTCCTTTACCTTATTCATGATTGAATTTTTTATGGTTAAGATAATGACCTTAAACTTATCATGTTTTAATCTTATATTGTTTTCTTAGGGGCCGTTTGATTGAGCTTTTGGTTGTGATTATTGTATTTTAGTATTAGGTTTTATGTATTTTTTATAGATTTTTGTGTTATTTGTCTTGATTTTTGTGCTGTATTAGTTTATTATTTTTATTTTTGTGATGTTCTTTATTGATTTTTGTGTTTAAAAAATCCAAAAACCAAATTTGAAAACGGAATCATTTTCAAACGACCCCTTAGTTAATTCATGTTGTTTGGTTTTGATATAATTGATTCTAATGTGCTCATTTATGTGCTTAAAGGTTACTTAAAGGTTGGGTATTGATTCATGGATTAGAGGAGGGCTAAAAGAGAAAAGGAGGATGGCATAAAGCTATGGATACAAGCTATAATCATGACATAAGGATTCTATCAAGGATTCCCACGATCATAGGAATCCATACTCGAGGCCCCTTAAAACCCTTATTTTCTCCATCTTTTTCCATTCTTTTCACCTCTATCTCTCTAAAACATGCCCCTAGATCCCCCGAATCCCTAAATCCCTTCATTTTTCCACTAACAACTTGTGATTTATTCAATTTTTCCATCATTCTTCTTTATATTTCACAATACCCACACACAAATCACAAGTTTTGGTACTTTTCTTTTCTCCTTTATCTCTACCTACATTTTTCACCTTCTTCGTTGTCATTTTGTAGGTTTTCTACACAAATGGCTCTAAGGAAGGCTACATCCCTCAGACCAATTGACAAGATTAAGTAACAAATCTCAAGGAGAGGCCTACATGACATAACAAAGATTTCCAAGCTCCTTAGCCCTTTTTTTTTTTAATAAGGTAATAGATTCCTTGAACTTAGGTCTAGGACGTTACTTCCCACTATATACTTCAAGTTTGCACTTTGAATAGTATAAGACTGAAAGAAAAAGTTGAAAACTTGACTGTAAATATTGGTTATAGTAGATTTATTCATTGTGACATTGTGATGAATCCTAAATTAGCCTAGGAATTTTTCACCACTATTCAATATAATACTCCCAATATGGACATATCTTGGTTTCATTTGAATAGTCAAGTTTATAAGTTAGAATATGAAGTGATGCATTCTATGTTTGAATTTTTGAACACTAAGTTACTTGACCACCATGATGAATTTGATGTGAATAAGTATTAGAGCAACTTACCGGTGAAGCCAAGTTCAATTCTAGGCATGAACCAAACACTTTAATTAAAAGAACTAAGCACTTATTACTTCACAAGTTTGTATGCTTGATTATTTTCAATAAAATGGAAAGTAACAAGTGTTTTGAAAAATAATTGTTTTTCCTTTAGTGTATGGATTTTAAGCCTAAAATTAACATACCTTATAAGATTTTTTAATCCATTGTTAGTACACTCACGAAACAAAGCACTTTCTTGGGCATGGGATTTCTGGTCACTGCTCTTGCTTTGCATTGTAATGTGAATCCAGATGGTCTACATGTTATTGACCCTAATTATTGTGATGAGTTGCACTTACGTAGATTAGAGATTTTAGAGCACTATAATATGGAGCTTAGAAGTCCTCAATCTAGAACTTCTTTTAAGAATAGGAAAGGTAAGGGTGCATCCACCACTGAAGCATCATCCTCCCAAGCACCAGCAGAAGAAGAAGAGGAGATCTCGGAAGAAAAAGAAGTAGAAGGGTGGAAACAAGTTCTCAATACTATGGAAGATAACACCCAAAGGACGTAAGAGAAAAATAGGAGGATGGAGCTCTGGATATAAGCAATTGAGGCCCAAATCAAGCAAATGCACAAGTAACAATGTTACACCAACAAGAAGCTTCTCAAGTTTTTCTAAACTGAGAATGTCTATGTGCCGTCACCCACATTGTCACTATCAAGCTCCCCATAAAATTTTCTTCCTTTATCTCTTTTATTGTGTGTTTTGCATATTATTTTTTATTTTTTGTTTGTTTGTTTTGTGTTTTCTGACAACGGCCCCTGTTCTTCAACAATGGCACCCTCACCAGGGGGACATTCATGGTCAGCAACAAGAGTATTTCTTGATATTTTTGCTCCAATCTTGATCATTAAGCTCCAATATACAAATCAAACATTATGGGGCATCAATTAAACAATTAAACACTGCAATAGGGGTCATAATTCAACAAATTAACCATAAAAATCAGATCAATTTGACCCCTATCATTTTCCTCTCCACATTGAGGAAAATGTATTGTATAAGTATGGAGAGGTAGCACATGCATAACATGTATGACATTTTGTTTGACATTTTATTTTTAAGTATGAAATTCCTATTTTTATGCTTTTTTTTTTCATTTTTTGTGAGAATTGAATATGATTAAATCTATAGATGGAATGATATTGAATGGAATTGCTCTACTTAGGAATAAGATTGTTTGAGTAATGAAGAAATATGACCTTATGAAGTTTACTCATGATTGCCTTTTTATTGAAATTACAAATTAATTAGGATATTGCATACCTTTTCTTACCTCTTTGACATTTTTTTAGAGGCACTTTATATTAGAATTTTACTTAATTAGTAGGCTTCATTAGTGATCATTTATGAAGAGAATTGATTAGAAAGTAGTAACAAAGTTTTACAACACAAATGAAATAAGTCACTTAATCACTACTCCGCTAACTCCTAAAGTGAAAATCAAATCAAAAGAAAAGAAAGGAGTTAAGAGTAAAGTCAAAAGGCTAGTTGTGAGTGTGATTTGGCCAAGTAACTCGGGTTTTACCCCTAAAGATGTGCACCTTCATATAAAAAGTTGAAATGAAACTCCAACCTTACTTAAAGAACATCATTTAATAGAGTAAATAGAGGTGCGCCCTAAAGATGTGCACAGCTATATAAAAAGAATAGGTAATTTTTCTTAACTAATGTAGAAAATTGAGGTTGAAATGAAAAGGTGAACCCTATAGATCTTTTCTTTCAAAATCAAGATATTTTATGAATGATTGCCTAGTGATAGCTTACCTTCCACTTGGTAATTGAACATAATGCATGCTAACAAATGCCTTGGATGTAAGAATAGGATAGCAATGCTCTAATTACTAATCATTTTTAATTTAAAGATAAATCATGATGTAAATGGAATAAGTAAGTATTTTGAATATCCTTGAATAATTAGCATTCCTAGTTAATCTAATTCTATCAGATCCATTGCCATTGTTGCATTCAAACTTTCATTTATTATTGCATTGTGTGTGACTTAGGTGTAGTGTATTCCTTGGATTTGAAGTTTTTCTTGAGGACAAGCAAATGTTTAAGTTTGGAGAAGTTGATAGTTGGGTTTTATGATAGGTATTCCTACTTGTTTAGTGTGTAATTTTGCATGTTTAGGATAGAATTGATGTGTTTAGGACTTAGTTTATTGTTCCTTTGATGTTATTGTTTTTATTTATGTTTCGTAAGTGCTTAGTGATGATATTGGGCATGATTTGATCCTTTTTTATATGGGTATTTGGTATGTTTGCTTTTGGAATTGAACTAGGAAACAAGAGAGGAGAAGAAACATGCAAAATGGGAGAATAAAATCCTACGATCGTGGGAATGGTGGACAGAAGCCACATTGTATAAGTGATTTTTGGACTGTTTTAGGTGTCTTGACATATTTAAGGGTCCAAAACTTGGGAGTTGTCAGTCCCATGATTGAGAACTTTCTCTAAGAGGCTAAAAATAGTTTGGATGCCTTCTAAGGGTAATCAAGATCAACATCCACTTTTAAGCCAAAACATCTCAACTTACAGAATTTCTCGTACAAGGGAGTGAAGAAAAGTGTGGTACCTTCACTAGCTTTTCTTTTACTATCTTTTTGTATGGATATTATGTTAGTTAAGAGAATTATTAACATCATGAATGGATAAACCATATTGTAGGGATTGCTTTTGAACTTATCTTATTGATCAAATGAATGAATATTTATGATAATTAGTATGCTTAAACATTACAATAGATTGATAAATTAAGTTGGGTAATTTGTGTTAGGATATGCAATGAGAGTTGGCTCCCAATATACTTACAATTATTAGGTTAATTAATTGATCAGAGAGAGATCTTGATTAATTAATAGATTGGCTATATGATTACTTCACAACTGGTTAGATATTTAGGATAGGTTTTGTAGATTGAGAGATTACAAGACTAATTTTATTTAATTTAACTAGGGAAACTTAGTTACACCTTGATAGACGGGACTAAAACAATAGGATATCTGCTAGCCTAAACATAGCTAAATCAATAAGATAAGAGGGAAACAAAATAGTACGAAAGTTTACTACTTGATACTATGATTAAGAAAACTACTCGCAGGCTACGTCAAGAAGCTAAATTGGCTCAAGGTAGAAGATGAAAAGGTTAGAGAAGAGCAATTTGAGGGTAAGACACAATTTTCATATATGGAGAATCGTGAAGAAGAGATCATGTAGCATCCTAACAAAAAAAGGAAATTAACTATGATGGATCTAACCATGGGACACAATAATTGACCCATTCACAGCATTTTAAGGCATAGTGTCTAATGACTAATTTTGAAATTATCGACAACAATATATCAATGGTCAAGATGTCTCAATTTGGTAGATTACCTTTATAGGATCTAAACACTCATTTGGAGACTTTTTTAGATATTCATGATTTGTTCAAGAAAAATGGTGTGTCGAAAGATGCAATGAAATTGAGGTTGTCCCCATTTTCTCTAAGGGATAAGGCGACAACATGGTTGGCCACGTTACAGTTAGGTTCAATCACTATATGGGATGAGTTGATGAAGTTATTTCTAGTCACGTTTTTCCCATCTCCTAAGGTTACTGAGAGGAAGACAAAAATCACTTCCTTCACTCAGTATGAGAATGAAAATCTATATAAGGAATAGGAGCAGTTTAGATATAATGGCATAATTTTTTAGTCATACATTCTCTACTAGATAGCAAGTTAACATTTTATAAAAAGGGGTTACACCATTGACTAGAAATACTATTGATGAAATAGTAATGGGAAGTGTGATGAGGAAAACACCAGATAGGGCCTATAGGTTGATTGACTAAGATGCGACTAATAGCTTTTAGAATCATATAGTAAGGTATCCTAAGCGACCTAAAGTTGCTCATGTAGTGAACAATTCAGTGGCCTTATTGTATTAGATGGAGGTTTTGTTAAAAAAGTTAGATAATTTGATGCACGGTGTTAAGGGAGGTCTAAGTTCATTTATGAGGAATTGTGCCAAGTATGAGTATTACGGTGGAAATTCCCATCTATCTTCAGAGTGTCAGGTTGGGATTTGTATAGGAGTAAGAAGAGGCTCATTATGTGGGTAATTACAATAGAAAATGGGACCCCTTTCCGAACACCTATAATCTTTGTTGGAAGAATCAACTCAACTTTTCTTGGAGCAATAATTAGATGGCACAACTAAGTCATTCAATATTCAGTTATTGCCACTTCAAAGTTTTAAGGCTTTCACTTTAATGGTACCAAAGAAATCTAATCCTGAAGAGCTACTCACGAAGTACATCTCTAACATTGAGGTTTAGATGCAAAATCGAGAATCCTTAATAAAAAATTTAGAAAATTAGATGATTCAGATTGCGAGCGTGTTGAAGGAAATGACTTTGGATTCATTGCCTAGCACCACTAAGTTCAACTTGAGAGAATCCAAAGGCAATCTCACTAAGGTTAGAAAACAACTTAAGGGCATTGAGGGGAGTCAAAATGATGAAGAATCAAAGGAGAGTCAAGAAATAGAGAGTCAAGAAGCAACAAAGGAGGAAAAGAAAGAATAAGCTCTAAAGGAGTATCATCCTAGGTTATTTTTTTATCCTATCAATAATCCGAGATGACCTAAGATCCATCATTTTTAGAGGCTAAAAGGTAAATATTTAGATAAGAAATTTGGTAAATTCCTCAAAATTTTTAAGAAACTGCATATTAATATTCCTTTTGCTGAGGCTATAGTATAGATGCCTTCTTATACTAAGTTTTTGTAGGAAATATTGTCCAACAAGAAGAGGCTTAAGGAGTATGCAAAGGTAAAGATAAATGAGGAGTGCTCAACTATTTTACTAAAGAAGTTGCCACCATAACTTAAGGATTCAACGAGTTTCCCTTTATCTTTAAAGGATAAAAGTTAAACAATTACATAAGAAATTCAGTATATTCCTTGAATTTTTTTTAAGAAATTGAATATTAACATTCCTTTTACTAAGGTTATAGAAAAGATGCCTTCTTATATTGAGTTTCTAAAGAAAATTTTATCTAAAAAGAGGAGGCTTAAGGAGTATGCGATGGTGAAGCTAAATACGAAGTGTTCGATTATTTTACTAAAAATGTTGCCACCAAAGTTTAAGAATTGAAGGAGTTTTACTATTCTTTAAAATATTGGTGATTTGTATATAGCTAGGGCCTTGACAGATTTGAGTATGAGTCTAAACTCAATTCCTCTTTCTATTTTTAAGAAGTTTAGATTAGCGGAAGCCAAACCCACCACATTTCATTTTAATTGGTAGATAGGTCCCTTATATATTTGAGGGGATTCATTAAGGATGTGCTCGTAAAGATAGACAGATTCATCTTTTTGGTGGACTTCTTAGTCCTTAATATGAAGGAGGACCAAGGCATCCTCATCATTCTTGGGATACTTTCATGGTTACATCAAGAACCATTATTGATGTGTATTTTAAAAGGATTATCTTGAAGCTTCAAGATGAAGAGAAAGTGTTTGATATGTTTGATGCCATGAGACATCTATCCACTCTTAACTCTTGTAATTTTATTGATTTATATTCTCCTGATACTAATAATTTTTCTATTGTTTGTGCAGGACTGTTAGAGGAAGAAACACAAAGCGTGATTGAAGATGTAGGTAAATAGCTTCAAGAGGATATGACAGACTATGGAGCTGAATTAGAGCAAGCCTATTAGATACAATATTGGGATTATAAGCTAATTCAAAGACAAACCAAGCCATTTCCTAGGGCTTTGATAAAAGAAATTCCCCCTCTTAAACTAAAACCCCTGTTTAATCATTTAGAGTATGTATTTTTACAACCATCTAAGTACTTACAAGTCATTATTTCTTCCTTATTGACAAGTACTATAGAGGAGAGGCTTTTAAGGGTGCTTCGAAACCACAGGGAAGCCATTAGATGGACTATTATAGATATAAAAGTAATTAGCCCCTCCTTCTGCACATATCACATTTTCATGTAGGATGGAAGCAAAGCATTGGTTCAGCCTCTTAGGTGACTTAACCCATACATGAAAGAAGTGGTTGAGTTGTCAAGTTTCTGGATGCAAGTATTATCCACACCATATCTAATTATATTTGAGTGAGTCCGATACAAGTGTTGCCAAAGAAGGGAGACATCACTGTAATGCAAAATGAAAAGAATGAGATGATAGCCACTAAGAAAGTAACTAGGTGGTCAATGTGCATAGATATAGGAAATTGAATGATTCCACTCAAAAGGATCACTTTATTTTACCTTTTATTAATTGGTTGATTGAGAAGTTAACTGGATATAGCTTTTATTGTGCTTTAAATGGATATTCTGATTATTTATAGATTCTAGTAACCCTAGAAGATCAGGAAAAAACTACTTTTCCTTATCCATATGATACATTTTCATATAAACATATGCCTTTTAGTTTATATAATGCTTTAATTATATTTTATAGATGCATGATGGCTATTTTTTCTAACATGCTTGAGACTCACGTTGAGATTTTCATGGATGACTTTTCTATGTTTGGTACTTGATTTAATGCATCCTTCGATAACTTAGAGAAAGTCTTAACCAAATATGAAGAGACCCATTTAGTGCTTAAATGGGAAAAATGTCATTTTATTTTCCAAGAGTGCTTTGTTATAGGTCACAAGATATATAGCAAAGGCATAGAGGTAGACCTAACAAAGATTAATGTCATTAGGAAACTTTCTCTGCCTAACAATTTTAAATATATTAGGAGTTTCTTAAGCCATATGGGTTTTTACCTTCGTTTCATTAAGGATTTCTCGAAAATTAGTATAGCTTTAACTGATTTAGTTAAGAAAGATGTGTTTAAATTTGATGATAATTACATGACATCTTTCATTTGTTAAAGAAAAAACTTATTACTACTCCTATACTTGTATCTCTTGAATGGTATCTTCCTTTTAAATTAATGTGTGATGCAAGTGTTTTTGTAGTAGGGGCTATTTTGAGCCAGAGACAAGGTAAGTTCTCGCACCCTATTTATTATATAAGTAGGACCTATACAGTGCACAATGTCATTACACCACTATAAAGAAAGAGATGTTAGAAGTTGTGTTTGTTTTTAATAAGTTTAGGTCTTATCTAGTTTTGTTTAAAGTCATTAGTTATACTGACCATACAGATTTGAAGTACTTGATGACAAAACTAGATGTAAATTGAGATTGATTCATTAGGCTCCACTTTTTCCAAATTTGATATCGATCTCAAGGATAAAAAGGGGATTGAAAACTTCGCAACTGATCATTTTCAAAGTTGGCTGAAGCTACTGTAGAAAGCACGACCAATAAGGACCAATAAGGATATTAAGGAGACTTTTCCTAATGAGCATCTCATTGCTAGGGTAGCCAGTCCATAGTTTGCTGATTATGTTAACTACCTTGCTAGTAATATCCTTCCTCCTGATTTTTCTTATTAAGAAGAAATTTTTGTCAGAAGTAAGACATCATATGTGGGATGCTCTTTACTTTACAAGACTTGTATGGATTGGATGATTAGGTGTTGCATTCCTAAAGAGGAAATGTCTTCCATTTTACATCATTGTCATTCTAGAGAGGCTAAGGGCATTTTGAGAATCCTAGGACATCACATAAGCTTTTAAAATGTAGTTACTATTAGTCCACTTTATTCAAGAATACATATGCATTTGTCAAGTCTTATAATAGGAGTGAAAGGATAGGAAACATATCGAGGAGATATGTTATGCCATTAAATAACATTCTTTTCTTTAAGGTTTTTAATGTTTGGGGTATTTACTTCATGGGACTGTTCTCTAAGTCATATTCTAATTAATATATTTCAATTATTATTGACTATATTAGTAAATGGGTATAAGCAGAGGGATTACTTACAAATGAGGCTAAAGGTGTTGTTATATTCTTAAAAAGGAACACTTTCATACGTTTTATGACACTTAGGGCCATAATTAGTAATAAGAGTTCACATTTTTACAACAAACTTTTTGATTCTTTATTTGCTACGTATGAAGTTGTTGAACCAAGGTGGTTCTAATCATGTGTTTTGATGATGAAAAAACATTATTCTTACTAATGTTTTAAGTGTTTGAATTGTTTATAAGAAAGGTTAATGCTTAAAGTGTAAGAACATG
>JAOXYD010225708.1:0-18504 GCA_028565735.1 Pinacopodium congolense
TCCTTTTGTATTGTTTTGATCAAATAAGATATTGTGATTGTGTTTTTATTTTTAATGTTGACTTGGTTGAGATTAGGACTTGTTTATTAGAGATGTGTTTGATAATTATTAAAATTTGTTAAAAGATTACACTTGTACGTGTGAAAAGAGAGCAGTATTAAAAATTTATTCTTGTATATGTGAAAAAGAGAGTATTGTGAAAGGGTTATTCTCATATTCATTAAAAAAGCATTGTGTTAGAATTCCTCTTTACTGTAAAAAAAGTATTTTATAGTGAAATTTTTAAGTATGGTCTTGGAGAGTAGTAAATGTTTAATTTTCTAAATCACTATAAAAATCAATTGTGTATCATTTGTTTCCTTAACTCTTTGGTCTACTTATTGTTGTGGTTATTATTGAATTGTTTGAATTTGATTTATTGTTAAAGATTGCACCCATTGAAACTATTGATTTAGGTTTAAGTTTAGAAAAATTTTAAACATTTAATTCACCCACCTTCTCTTAAGTGCCATATAAGATTAATAAAGTTAATCATTTAGTATGATCCTATAAATTTGAGCATTTAATATGATCCTACCCTTCTGATATTTCAACTTTGCTTTGATATAGAAAATGTTTCAATCTCTCCAAAAACTTTCAAGAAAGTATCATGCTTAAATTTTCTTTAGATGGTTATCATGCTTTAAATTTTCTTTGGATGGTCAAAGTTTTCAAACTATTGGGTGTGTTATTAAGATGCCGTTTGATTCAACTTTTAGTTGTAGTTTTTGTATTTTTGAATTGAATTTTATATACTTTTTAAAATTTTTGTGTTGTCTGTTTTAATTTTTATACTATATTAATGTGTTTTTTATTTTTATAATAATATTTTTTATTTCGGCAATTAAAAAAATCAAAAACTAAAACCACAAAAAGAATCTCAACGAACAGCACCACATGAAGAAAAACCAAAACAGGATTTTTTTGACCACAAATTAGGGGCTAGTGGCCAGTGTAAATATTATCTTCAGGTTGTCTCAGGCTTGATTCTTGATCTCTTAAACTTGCATGTATATTACTGATGTATTCAAACTATTTTAAAAAAATGAGAACCTTCATTTACTACTGATTTATTAGTGGCCAGTGTAAATATTATCTTCAATTTGTCTCAATTTTGACTTGATTCTTGATCCCTTAAACTTGCATCTCTGTTACGGATTCATTCAAACTATTTTAAAAAACTAGAACCTTCATTTGCTATTGATCCATTAAATTCAGCATATAAAAAGCCCACAAGTTTCATACCTGTAGATTTTAATTGTCATTTTTATGAAAATTTTATCTTATCATCATTACTGTCCTCATATTACACTTCTAAAATTAAGAGAATTATTCTTTAATTAAATTATAAAATAAAAATTTCAATTGCATTCAAGTTTGTTTCATCATTAAATTAAGATAACTATTATCATATTATTACGAGAGTTTTATCCTAAAACTTCTTCATTCGTATTAGTAGAATAAGGTTATGCCTTATTTAGTTGGATTTTAATTTTTAGTTTTGATTTCTTATTTTTTAAAACATAAAAATTAAAAAAATATTAATACAACACAAAAATTAAAAAATATATATAATAACCAATATAAAAACACAACAATTAACATCATCCGTGAAGACTACTTTAAGTGAGTGACTAGGGATTGAAGACAACTACGCACTACTCTTTGTGAGTGCCGGGGGATTCTAAGACAACTTCATTGTAGAACTTGCAAAGTCTATATTTTGATTCCTAGGAAATGGTCCCTACCTTTGCAAAATACACAACATTATCAGCAAGATTTTATCTTTGCCTTCCTAATATCTTAACGTTTGAGTTGGGATCTAAACAAGACTTTTAAAGAAAGGATAGAATAAGTTCGCAATATAGTTTAAGGAGTCGACATTTGAATGGATATACTCCTCAAATCAATTGCATGATTGCGAATATTACTGACGAGGAAAGCACAAGTAATTTTCTTCAATATTTCCTTACCCCTAAACCAAATACCATTTTTCATAACCTATCAGCATACCATTTTCTTCTTTTGGGTCAATCAACGATAATTAGAACGACAGATTCCCTTTTAACACGTACAAGGTTCGAAAAGTTACAAGTGAAAATCACGTAGTGAATGAGTATGAGGGACATATTATGCACAATTTTAATGGCGGTCTAAAAGGAGCTAGAAGGAGAGGAACATACCAGCAAACGAAGCTTCAACTTCCTTCACCAAAAGCTCTTCCTAAGTCCGCGGGGTTGAGAATCTCCTTCTCCAAAGTAACAGGCCGCTAAACCTGGGTCTGAGATCACTTCGCTTTTAGACTTTGGCTCCAGAATTTTTGTGAACAATGTCTCCCTTCCCCTCTCCAGAAGTACTATGAGATTATATGGTACGCATACAGCCGAGATATGTGAAACATGCCTTGGATAAGATACAAACATGATTGATTGCATCAGATGATTGATGATAAGAATTGATGAGTCACGAGCACCTTACCTCTGTTGGACGAGAGAAGATCCAGTCTTGGACGTCTTTCCCACTGTGACCGTGACTGTTCCTCGCCCAAAAGCCAATGGGTCCAATCCTAAGATGCGACTCTTCACGCGAGATATTCGGATTTCCAAAACATCATGAATTTAATGAGAAACACATTTTTTTAAATAAAACTAAACTTGAATTATCTTTTGAAGTTCGTATTAAATAAAATATTGACATTATAACAAATTAAATAATAAACAGAATAGATATTTAATTGCACTTATATATCTTTTCTGAAATCACAAATATTCAAAGACTGTGAAATCATAAATATTCAAGGTTCAAACATCAAATCTCCCTTATTTGGGTACTTTTAACAAATTCTGAAAATTAATCGGACCATTTCGAAAATGAAAAACACAATTTACACGCACGTTTTGCAACAAGTAAGTAAAAAATTAATTAAAAAAAACGACGTGTAACCTCCGTTATTGAAAGTAATGCTAAAAGTTGTGGATATAGTTGGTGAATCACTCATATAAAATGAAGGATGGATAACTAAACCAACTCATCAAAATTTATTTGTTTAAGGCATGTTTAGTTAATTGTCAGTTGTAATTTTTATAATTTTTTATATTAATTTTTGTATATTTTTTATTTATATTTTTTTATTTTTATACTGTATTAATATGTTATTTTAAAATTTTTTATATTATTTCTTAAATTTTTATATTTTAAAAAATAAAAAATAAAAATAAAAGAATTTAACTATATGACCATTACTCATGATCATATATAACCATCTTTTATATAAGACAAAATAAATAGTTATTTTATACATAAATAGTTATAAATGACTATCGATTTGCTAATTATCTAATTTTTTCTAAAATCAAAAACAAAAACTCAACGAAACAAGATTTTAAATGTCAAATATCATAATTTTTAATTTTTATTTCACGAAAATTTTTTTGAAAGCCTGCTTATTCTCTACAAAACTCCACAGTTTTTAGTGTTGGGTCGGGTACCTCCAAAAATGCAAATAATGTATAGTTTCCTGATCAAAATAATGATACAAGTACAGTCAATTATTACACCCTCTATCTAAATAACCCCTAGCGATTTAAATTATAAGGGAGTAAGAGATTTCGTGTCAATAATTCTCAATTGGATTATATTCTTCATTTCCGTTTGTTTTTTTTTTAATTTCATGCAACTAAAACGCTATAAACAGAATCAACCAAAGAAATGGTAACAACATCATATGGATAATAGATATAGATTACTTGTTTATTGACGATAACAAAACCAGGAAAAAGGAGAAGAAAGAGAGCAATGACATACCTGGGATATGAAAAGAAGTAAGACAATAGTACTACTTGGCGAGGATTGAGGATCAGATCTTGTTCCAGACTATTTGGAACAAGCTTGAGAATTCTTATTCCTAACAAAACGGTGCCCTATTTTCTTAGTGATTCGGTAGCTCACTCAACTCGGGACAATGAAGCTGCTCTAAGTTAAAAACGGATTCTATAGTGGAATATCGTTTAGTGACTTTTAAACTAACACAGGCTGAAAGCAAAGTTAGTGCTACCCTACTTTTATGTCCTTTTCATATGTACGTCTAATTCTTGTTTTATGGATATGATGTATAGTTTCGAAGTAACGTTGATTATGGCCTATAGAGCATCTTACCCGTGACGTTAATTTTATTTTGGACTAGAGGAATAAGAAAACAAAAGAACTTAATACGCCCACTGACGGCAAAGTAGTACACCCCAGAGTTTGATTTGAAATCGTTCACGACGTATTCATTATTGTTAAAATCCTTAAATTTTGGATCTTTTTAATTTAAAATTGATATAAAGTATTAAAACCTTACTGGGTGTATCAATTGTGAAACATAAAAAGCTATACACTTTCGTATTTTAAAATGAAAAAAGTAAATATGAAACATTGAGATAAGCATCGCCTTAAGTGTATGGTTTAACTGGTGGAACAAATCCTTTGTAAGCGGATTGTGAATTACTTAAAATTTTAAAGAGGATTGTTGATCCAGAGTAAAAAGATACTAAAACTTATAAATATCAACGTGAATCTAATTATTCATATGCTAAAACTTATAAATATCAATTTGAATCTAATCCATAATAATAAATTATTAATTCATCAAATTATTTATTAAAAAGCTTGTAAGTTATAAATTATTGTGTAAATTAGATTATTTATTTTTAATGAAATTAAAAATTAGACCTGATTAGGCACCCTTTGGGTGGTGGTTCTCGTGATCTTAAGAAAAAAAATATTTTATTAATTTTTTAAAAATAAAAATATATATTTATATTTAAAAATTATATAAATTAATATTTAAATTTTAAAATAAATATAAAGAATAAGAGTAAAAAGAAATTTTATTTTTAAAAAGCAAGGGGAATCGCGTCGAAAGAATGCAAGCTCCATGTAGAGCTGCAGGGCTACTCCCCTAGGTAACCTAGTACTGTTTGCATGCTTACACCAATATTTAGAAAAAAAAAAAAAAAAGTGTATACATATCATCATAGTGGTCATCATAAGCATCCACTAAGTAGTGGTGCCGTTGCATCAATATTAAAAAAGTACATAACATTATCGTGGTCGGTCACAATGCCATCAAACAAGATATAAAGGTTGGTAAAAAAAACAAGATATAAAGGTGATTATACATATTGATCCCACTACTTACTCTCTGCAGCCTTAGTGTTGAAACTCTTATTAAGATCAATTAACTGTACAAATAATATTTACAGTGCATTGATCTTTGTGACTATGCATCCACTAAGCAGTGGGTGCGATTGCACCAATGAAAAAAAAGGAAAGAGTATATATCATCATGGTGGTCCCTCACAAAGACAAAAAAGATATTACGAACAGGTTTAATATTAATAGGAACAAACCTTTTTTTATTGAAGAAAAATAATATATATATACAAGTCTTAACGGACTGGTCAGCTCATAGAATTTTAATAATCAATCATTCAAAAAAAAATTTTTGAAAACTATCAATCATTCAAATTGTTAGTTATCTTCAGGACATCTATTTATAGATTATATCTCATCATCTACGAAATACTAGTAAGTAATCATGTAGATTGTTGAATATTTGTAGGTCAATTATTTTATATTTTACAATCTCCTTAGTTAAGATTAAGGGTATACCTCAGAAAATTTTAATGTACTCCCTCAAGATTGACCGTAGGTAGTGAGGTTAATCTTGACGTTAATGGACTAGAATCAAGGACAAGATAATCAATTTTAAAGAGCGATAGCTAGTTAATCAGTTGAGGAAATGTGAGCTAAACGAAGAGCATTAGATTGACCTTATCTTGAATAAAGTGAAACTCTATAGTAACATGTTTCATTTTTATTGAATTAAGGGAGATTTTAATATATTTTTTAATAATAATAAAACACATTTATTATTAAAGATTTATTTTCATTAAATTTTCTTTGAAAGATAGGAATATAAAGATGTATTTAAGTGAAAATTGAAATTCAAAAGAAATTGACATAAAGAAAAAATTGAGGATGAGACATTATAAGCAAGTGAACTAATATATAAGTGAATTTTTACAATTATGAACTTGTGTAAATCTTAATTGAGTGTTTTAGTAGTTTAAGGGCATTAATGGAAGAACGGTACTCATTTTTAGTGGAAGAGAAAGCAACAGTATTTTGTATCTTTAAATTGTAGGAGATAAGATTGTGTCCAAGATGAATAATATATATAATCATCTTTCTTTCCAATCTAATTTGCTTTTGAAAAGGCATGAAGAGAGAATAGAGAATTATGATAAAGAAGAATGATGTCATTCAAAGTATCACATAAATAATGGACAAGACACTTGACTAGTGTCTAATGCTTGATTATTAGTTTGAGTATAAATTGAGATAATTCTTTTACCTCATAAAAGTTTAGGTGAGTAAGTGAAAAATACTATACTGCTTTTGAAAAGGCATGAAGAGAGAGTGAAGAATTATGATAAAGAAGAATGATGTCATCCAAAGTATCACATAAATAATGGGCAAGACACTTGATTAGTGTCTAATGCTTGATTATTATTTTGAGCATAAATTGAGATAATTCGTTTACCTCATCAGAGTTTGGGTGAGTAAATGACAAATATTATAGATTGCCAACAATAATATAGTAATTGGTAAGATAAAAAATTAATTGATCATAATGTAAGCCAAGAGATGAATTAGGAGTAACGACATGGCAACAACTTTGGCATCTAGTATATTGAGAGAGAATCATGTAGATAGTTAATTGTTGTTAGTCGATCTAGGTACTAATTAATGTTAAATAAATTAATCTTTTAACATTCAAATCAAAATCAATACCAACTTTTATGACAAATATACCGGTCAATAAGTAATAAAGTAGAGTATATTTAAAATTTTAAATATTGAACCCATAAGAAAAATATTGTGAGTACTAGTTTCAGAATTATGAAATTAAATAATGCAATTACATTATTAAACTAATTGAAGCTTCCAATCAATGTAATGGAATTTAAGATTGCTTAAAAATTACCAAATTAAATTAATTAACTAAGGTTAAGACATTACTTTAATTGAGTTATGAAAGGGTTAGAATGCCTAATATAGGGTATCTATGATTAAGACCATGTCCTATCTCTATTGGTCTTGTCCTGACGTTTGCTCATTCATCAGATATGGGTAATAGGTTTAAAGTTCAAGAAGTTTAACACAAAAATACCTTATTTTTATATTAACACCCTCATAATTAATTGAAGTTTGGTTATTAATTGATTTAAACCATATTATTTATTAATTTATCCAAAAATTATGATAGATTTCTCGGATACTTAATTATTTAATGACTTTATCTTAAGTGGTCAACTTAAAACAAGTTAAGCATTCAAATAAATAAAGATTATCATTCAATATGAATTAGAAGCTCAATGAAAGTATTTATTAGCTTTACCTTAGTTAAAAATCATATTAAAAATACATATGGATCAAAGAACAATAAAAATAAATCTTAAGCAACATGTTCTTAAATATACTCAATAAAAGAGTAAGATACAAATAATTTAAGAGTTTAGAAAGTACCAAGTTAAGCTCCAAAGTGAATTATAACTTTGAATCACTTAATAAAACTCCTAGAATCCTTAAAAATAACATGAAATATAGAAATAAAAACCTAACCTAGAGAAAAAAGAAGAAAAATCTAAATAAGGAACTAATCTTGGCTACCTAAATGTGGTTGTGTCTATATGAAAATGGTTTATGAACATCCTTTTATATGTCTCCTACAAGTGGTTGCAAGTTAGAGCAAATTAGAGTAAGTTGGAACTAAAATCCAATTGGAGATTCGTGACTGCCTACTTAAATGGCACTTGAATTAGACCTAAACGCCACCTTTTATATACTCATGTTTAAATCTAAAAGCTGGCATGAAGAGTGGCATGCAGGAACTTAAACAATGGGTTTAATAGACCCTACGTTTAATTATAAAATGGCTATAATCTTCATAATTTTTTTTCCAACTTTTCTCTTCTTTTGGGATTTAATCTACACTTTAAGCAATTTCAAAAATAAATTAAACAACTAAACATCAAAATATAGGTAAATTTACATCAAATAACCATAGAAAATTCTATAAAATAAACCTCTATCATTAATCAATGAATTGATCAACTAAAGCTAGATTATCACTTATGAGGATACTATCATCAACATAGATAAAGTAGATAGCAGCATGAGAATTTTTTAATCGAGCATCATAAAAGAATTGGAATAGTTTAATGTATCAAGCTTGCAGTGTTTACTTGAGAACATAGATGGCATTGCTAAGCTTACAAACATATGTAAGATGATCAAAATCAATGAAACACAAGGATTGTACCATATAAATATCTTCAGAAAGTTGTTCATGTATGAATGCAAATCCAGCCGTCATAGAGACCACCTATTACTAATAATCATACTCAAAATAAGATAAGTAATAGTTGGTTCAACCACAAGAATAATTGTATCATGATAGTCTAAACTAAATATTTGATGAAAACCTTCCACAACAAGGCAAGATTTAAATATGTCAATAGAACTATTAGAGTTTCGTTTGATATGAAAAATATATTTGCAACTAATAACATTAGTGGCTATATAATATGGTACGAGCTCATATATAACACTATAGACTAAAGCATTATACTCATCTGACATAGCTTGTTCCCAATTATGGTCCTTAAGAGCCTGGGTTGCAATTATGGGTTTAATATTTGGGGCAAGATGAATATGGTTATAGAGTCTGAGTTTTTGGATTGGTATGTAGATGATGTTTTTGACACGTGTAATCATAGGATGTTGGTTTGAGGATGGTGTGTCTTGGTTTATGTTTGATTAATATTGTGATTGAGTTAGGTTGGAAGTGGTTGTAGTCGAGGGTTAAGATGATTAAGATGTGGTTGTGAGATGGGTAAGGAAATGATCAATACATGATAGTAATTCTTAATATCATACATCAAATGAAGTGTATAGACATGACTATGAATAAAGGGAAAAGGAGATGATGAAAATTGGTGGAACCTAAGTTGCAAAAGTATTGGATCCCATTATAATTTTCGGTCGACAAATTTTTTTTCTTAGAATACCAAAGTTTGGTTAAGCATGGGAATTAAAGTCTTCATTAGGAATTCAAAAGGTTGATCATGCATGGGAAAATGGTTGGTCATACATTGGAAAATATTTTCAAAATTTTAAAATATTTAACATTTATTAAAAAATCTTGAAAGACTTCATAAGCCCTCTATAAACAAAGGATAAGATATGTGTTTCAACAATTTCGATATATAATACAAGTGATAAATACTTTTGAGTGTAAGTGATCTACCATAAATTAGTGAGGTAGTTAAGCTATTTCATCTATCTTAAATAGGGCCAGAACCTGAATTAGCCTCTAGTTTGAGCTAAAGAAGAAATTGTTGTGATCCCACTATATTATAGGAGAAAATCTTTCAAACCATCGGTTATATGGTTTTTCCCCTCATATTTTAAGGGTTTTCCATGCAAAATTCTACTATTCTCTTTTTAATGTCCTTCTTTCGTTTTTCCTAAATAGTGTTATCAAGTCATAATTTAAATAAATCATTTTCTTATGTGATTTATAATGGAGGGCATCATCACTCATGACAATGACATGTTCAAACTCTCCACAAAGAATTACTCCTATTAAAAGCTGATGATAAAGGACAATCTATAATGAAAAGATCAAGCCAATTGTCAACAAGAATAAACCAGAGTAGAAAACCAACAAAGAATGGAAACTCTTAATCCAAATGGTAGTGACCATGATTCGTAAATTCATCGATCAAAGCTTGTTCTAACATTTGTCAATATAAACGAACTCATATGAATTATGGATGAAACTCGAGTCTATAATTCAAAAGAAGATGTCTCAAAATAAAGCTCACCTCATAAGACATTGGTTAAATTAGAGGACAAGGATGGTTAAGGTATGATCATGCACTTAAACAACTTTAAAGGCTCATAAATTAGCTAACAAAAATGGAGATAAAGATTAATGATGAGTTGTAGGCTTTACAATTTCTTAGCTCACTACTCAAGAGTTGGAATAAACTGGTTATCAACTTAGTAACTTGGCCCCAAAAGGAAAACTAATAATGGATACTGTTGATGACGGCTTATTAAATAAAGAAGCCAAAAGAAAGGAATATGTCATATCAACACAATTCGAGGCTAATGTTTTAAAGAATAGGGGAAGAAGTGAAACCCATAGAAGGAATAAAAGCAAAGGTCATGACAACTTAAAAGGACAGTATAAATCACGCTTAATAGTTAACTACTATTATTATGGCAAGCCCGGTCATAAGAAATACAAATTCCAAAATCTCAAAAGAGATTAAAAGAATGAGATTACCAAGCTAGAAAAAAATTACTTAAAGAAAAAGGAAAAGAAGAACACAATCATTATAGCATAAAAAGATCATGACGTTGTCTTCCTCATTAGAAAAGACAGTTATTTTAATATCGCCTATGATTATAATTTATAAATTGTTGATTTAGGTGCCTCTTTCTATGTCTTCCCACATGCAAATTTATTCTCAACATACCAAAATGATGATTTTGGTAAAATTAAGATGGGAAATCAAATAAAGATTATGGGGATTGATAACGTCATTTTGATGACCAAGATGGGTGAAAACTCGTGTTAAAGGATGTAAGCCATATCCCTAATGTGTGTCTCAATCTTATTTAAGCAAAGAAGTTCAATGATATAGGCCATGTGAATCAATTTGGCAAAGGAAAATGTAAACTCTCAAGGAATAGCATTGTCATAACAAGAGGGAGGAAAGGAAGGTTCATTGTGCATCACACAAGTAAATTTATATAAACGATAAGCCAATGATATCTATAGCAACTCATACTTTGAACTATGGCATAAGATTTTATGGCACATAAGTGAGAAGGGTTTATAGATCCTCACTCGTAAAGAACTCCTTCCTAATATGAAAGGTTAAACACATGAACCATGCACTTATTGTTGGGCTAGTAAATAACATAGAGTTTCATTTAACATAAATAGTTAGCGATGTAAGAGAAAAAATGTTCTTTATTTAGTGTATTTTGATATTTGTTTAATGACTGAAAAATCAATGGGTGGTGCATTATATTTTATTATTTTCATTGATGACCATTTGAGAAAAGTTTGTGTGTCTTTACTGAAAACAAAAGACTAGGTACTCGAGTTATTTAAGGAGTTCCATGCCACAGTGGAACGAGAGATAGGCAAAAAGATAAACTATGTTAGAGTTAACAATGATGGAGAGTATTATGATGCATTTAAAGTATATTACAAGTCATCTAACATCAAGTTCAAGAAACATTGCCAAAGACTTCATAATTGAATGGTGTAATTGAAAGAATGAATTGAACTATCGAGAAGTCATAAGAATAGCCTCAACATTATCAACCTCCTTTAGGTCCTTTAGGTGGAAGTAGCCCAAAGGAAGTATGGGCAAAAAAGGTCTCATATGACCATTTTAAGGTATTTAACTATCGCTTATTCATTCACATCCCTAAGGATGATGCTCTAAACTTAATTTGAAGGCAAAACTGTGTATATACTTGACTCATTACAAGATGAGTTTAATTATTAATTGTGGGACCTTATGAATAAAAAGATTATGAGAAGTCGAGATGTTGTATTTTTTAAAGATTAGACCGTCGAAGATTCCAAGTAGCCAGAGAAACCTAAGCATAAATTTAGCACCTACATTAATCATAATTCATCCCCTCTAATACATGATAATCTAAGGGGATAAACTAGCGAGACTAATCATGATGAAGCCAATGATGTGCTTGTTCATATTGAGTCTTCAACATAGGAGACTTCATTAATTGAGATAAATGACATAAAGCTTGATAAGAAGAAAATTGTTACTCTTAAGAAGACATTGGACAAATCATTTATTATCAAAAATTCGGGACCAACAAAGCAAATCCTTATAATAATGATAACTCAAGATCATTCTAAGAAGTTATTAGCTATCTTAAGAATGATACATTGAGAATGTTCTTTAGGGAAGTGTGTATAAAGCAAATCTAATTACCGTTCCACTTACGGGGCACATGAAGTTGAGTAAGAAATAAAGTCAAATAAGTGATAAAGGAAAGGAAGAAATGAGAAAGGTCCTATATTCATCTATAGTTGGTAGTTTCATATACACCATGGTATGCTCTAGGCCCAATATTTTCTACACTATTGATGTTATAAGTCAATTCTTATATGATTATAGGAAAGAATATTGGGTAGCTATAAAATAGGTACTTTAATATCTCCAAAGTGCAACCAATAGGTGCTTATGCTTTAATAAAAGGAAATCTATGTTAGAAGGTTACATAGTTGTAGGCATGGTTGAAAACATCAATTTCAAAAAGCAAACATCAGGATATTTGACTACTTTTGCAGGGTCAATTGTGTCATAATAGTTAAATCTCTAAAAGTGTGTGGCACTTTTTACCATGGAGGTTGAATATATCATAACTCCAAAAGCATGCAAATAGATGTTGAAAATTTTCCCTTGTAAATTAGATCATAAATAATAATTAAAGTTTTATTCACTTAGCCAAAAGTTTAACCTTTCACTCTCAATTAAAACATATTGATGTTCATTATCACTGGATACGAGATGTGTTAGAAAAAAAACACTTATAACTTCATAAATTTCATACAGACAACAATTAGTCTGACATAATGGCTAAAGAAAACTTAAAAGGAAAGGTTGAAGATTGTTGTCATAGAGTCGGTATGACGGTGGCCCCCATTTAAATTAGGAAAGGGGAGATTTGTTAAATCCCTCCAAAATTATGGGTCAATAATTTTTTTAAGAATCCAAAGTTAGTTAAGTATGGGAATTAGAATCTTAATTATGAATTCAAAGGTTGATCATGCATGGGAAAATGCTTGGTCCTATATTGGAAAATATTTTTCAAATATTAGAAATCTTTAACATTTATTGAAGAATCTTGAAAGACTTCCATAAGTTCTCTATAAATAGAGGAAAAGATATGTGTATCAAAGATTTTGACATATATCACAAGTAATGGTGACTTTAAAGTGTGAGTGATTCACTACAAATTGATGAGGTATTTGAGGCTTGATAACCCATCTTAAATAGGGTGGGAAGTTGAGTTAGCCTATAGTTTAAGATAAAGAATAAATTGTAAAAATCCTATTATATTATAGTGGAAGATTTTTTGAACCTTTGATCTTTGTGATTTTTCCTCTCATATTGGTAGGGTTTTTCATGTAAAATATTGGTATTCTTTTTCTAGTCTTTTTCTTACCTTTTTCCCCCAACAAAAAATGGTTGATTCAAGATGTGGTAGATAAGAACATAGTGCTTTATGAAGAAAAACTGAATTGATAAACTGAATATAGTGAGAGATATAGATTCTATCGGTGGATGATTCAAGATATAGATAAGCACTCCGAGATAATGAATACCCAAGAAAAAAAAAACATAGTTTAGATTGTAGATCAAGTTTATGGGAGAAGTATGGTCAAAGTTAAGGATAACATAACTGCTTTAAATTTCTAAGTTTGAAATATTTAAGTGTTGCACAAAAAATTAATTCATATGGGGAATAAAGATTAAGAGTAGTAATAGGTATTAAATTTATTAAATGGACAATAATAATAAATGCACGAGACTAAAATGTTAAGCGAATAAAGCCGTGAAAAAGTAAGAGCATGATTGGTATCAATTTTGGTTTAAGTTTTTGGTTTCTATTTTTCTAAATATAGAAACTGAAAAAAAAAGTATAGAAATCGAAAAAATATCATATTAATACACTGCAAAAACTGAAAAGAATACAAAAATCAATGAAAATACATAAAAATAGAAAATAGAAAATAGAAACAGAAAGATGTACCAAACGACCCTTAAGCACATCGATTTTGACTATATGATGATGTCATCTTTTTAAACAACCATTATGTTCAAGTCTGTGATGGAGTAGTAAGATAAGAAATGCCATTAGTTACTAAATAGTCTAGAAGAGCTGAATGTTCACCCTATTAATGGAATAAAATGTAACAATTATTTGTGAGAAATGGTTTTCTATAAGAGTCTGAAACAAATAAAGATTTCTTTAACATTAGATTTTTGTTTTGAAAGGTAAAGCTATATATATTTTGGTAAAATGGTCAAAACATAGTATTTAAAACTATTATATGAAATAATTAGTGAAGTCTATACATCAGAAAAGATAGTTTTAAGAGGTTAAAAAGAGGTAAAAGAGGATATAAAGCATGATAACCTGTGACTTTTATTACAGTGATAGGTATTGCATGAGACATTTTTTGATATAAGGGATGACATAACTAAATCATAAATAGAAACCATATGTTTTAAAATAGGAAAAAAACCGACTTAGTTGGTGATGCCAACTTGAGGTGATGGTTTTAACACTAGAGAAGGCAAGAATAAGAGACAATATGCATTTTAGTAGCTAGAAATTCATACACTTTATCCTCAGTGGTGCTTTGTAAAAAAATTTCCTACATGTAAAGATCCTTCACTTAAAATGAAGTCAATAAGAATTCAAGTTATACATTATTGGTGGTGTAGAACTGAGAATTTGAAATTATGTTTATTTTCACTTTTGGTACACAAAAACACATCAATTAATTAAAGGCAATTGTCAAAGTGGAAAGAGAAGTCAAACTTGTATGAATAATGGAAAGACCTATACCATCTCCAACAATAATGTCATATAAACTAGTATAAGGCACATTTAGATATAGGTTGTTCAAATGTCTTGTAAGATAACAAGAAGCATCACTATAAAGCAACCACTTTGGTTGTTAAATGTAACATTGATAATAAAATGGGCTAGAAGTTATCAAGGTGATGTTGTAGTTCTTCATAGTAACATATATTTGTGTTTGATGATTGAATTAGCACCAGTGAGAATGATGAACAATAATTGGTTGCATCCTCAAGTGCTACAAAGTTGATAGTAGCTAATTATGGATGTTGCGGATGAATTCCACAAGATTGTGAATAGTTAGAGTCGAATTGGAGAATAATGGAATAGTGGAATAGCTATGTGTTGAAAAGAGAATAGTGAAACTGCATGACTAGATATTGATGTTAAAATTTGAGGGACAGGTACTCATATGGTTAAGAGAGATAGAACAACAAATATTGGTAGAGGACAGTAGCCACTAGCATAAATTTTTCTGACTAGTTGGGTTGGCAATAGTTGAAAAGAAAGCTAATTTTTTGCATTTCTCATGTAAAGAAGATTGAAATGTGAGAGCTTTCTCATGAAGTTCACTAAACAATATGGGACTGTCATAAACTTGAACTTCATGATTCAATTCTTTGTTGTTATCACCTAATTTATCCAAAATTTTCTTTATAAAATCTTCTCTATCCATTGGTGTACTGAAGATAGCAAGTTTATATACACAAGCTTTATCTAATTGAAGAAAATAAATTATATTCATTGTATATTTAATGATATTTTTAGGAGAGTTTTCACTTGTTTGATGTAACTTAAAGATGGTTTAGTATAAATATTGACAAATATTATTCATGTCTCCTGTAAGAGTGATAGGTGTAAAGGTTTTATCAATGTTCTCAAGAAAATCATACTTAGTAAATAGAGCTTGAAATTAAAGTTTCCATGAGACATAAATATTGGTGGTGAGTTTGAGAGGTGCTTTAGTTGATATGTTTATAGTAATGAGTTGAAAGTCATTGGATTGAAGAGTGGTATATTGGGCAAGCATAATAGTGACCACAGTTGAATTAGATGAGTCTTCAAAAGACATCTTTAAAGGTGAATAAAAAAAAGAAAAGAAAGAAGAGAAGGCAATTATGATATATGAAAAGGTTTAGTACAGATAAGTGTTAGTTTATGTTCTTACGTTCAATCTGTTGGTTGTAATTGCACGTATGACATTATATATTTTATTCAATAAAAAGCATTTTTATCTTTATGTATTTTCAATTATATTCAATAATTGCTCACAAAAATAAAATGTTTATGAGATTTAGACTGCATTTTTATATTATTCTTAAAATGTTTTTAATTGTAGTTTCATTAAGACGAGGTATTGATAAAGTGGTTAAGACTAGTGCACGTTATATTTCTTACTTATAAAGAAAATAATCAATTTTATAGTTTAAAAAGTGAAGACATTTAAACAGACATACGGATATTTATTAAAGAATAAGTTCATTAAATTGACTTAATTTTAAGGATTCAAAATAGAGTATTACTTAATATGTCAGTGAATTTTCTCATTATGATGGTTGTATAAATAATCTTTAAACTTGAGATTATCAAAGTTATCTTGTATAGGAATCACTATATTTTGATGTTACTTGTGGTTTACTCCTTTCAACTCGGTAGCACTTAGATATAGTATAAATTATAGGAAGATAGTTAAATAAATCAACAGAGAATTTGTCACCATAAAGCAATTAAGGAGAACGATTTATTGTTCTCAATTAATAATAATTTAAGAATTTTCTAGACATAATGAATTAAAATTTTAAAAGGCATTTTAAAATATCAATTACAAATCATTTAGTAATTAGCAAGAGTAAATAAGATTGGATTATAAAAAACAAGCACTAATTATACACTCTATTTCTAAATAAAATATTAGATGACGAAGAGATTAAATTATATATTATAACTATACATGGATAAGTTAAGTTAAACCACTTTAACATTTCTAATATTTGGGTGGTCATGAGATATTTTTAAATGTTAATAATGAGTTATGATTATAAATTATTTAATTGAAAAATTAAAGATAAATTAAAAAATTAAAAATTATTTAATTCTAATTATAATTATAATTTATGACTATTTTCAACATATTAGGAACTTAATGAGTTACACATATAAATTTATTAAAAAGAGAACATTTTAATTAATTTGAATTTAATTGTAAATTTTAAGAAACTTTGGGTCAAATTTAAAATATTTGATTCCATTAAAATAAAATTATAATTATAATTTATATTTAATATTAATATTTAAAATATGATTTTTTTATATAAGGATAAAAAGTAACGGGTTGCTAACATAACGCTTGTTATAATCTTAAAATAGGTTTTGGATTCTCTTTTAGTCATCCTGTAGATAATATTAGAGACCTGAACACTTGAACGACTGTAATTAACGAATTCAAGAAGAAATCATATGCACTAATAAAAAAATAATTAGGTTTTTTTTTTAAAATTTATTGTCTTATTTTTATTCGAGTTAAATTTTTATTAATGTAATCCAAAAGAAAACCATAAAATTAATTCTGCAGCACCGTGATTCAATGGCTATTGGTTTTCCAACAATAACTACATATATTTTTCTTTAATGAAAAAACGCAATATTTATATATATATAGATAGATAGATCTTAATGTACTGTTTAACTCATAAAATTTTAATAATTAATTATTTAGATTGTTGAACATCTACAAATCAACTATAAGATTAAGTTTTTATTTCAGAAAATTTTTAAAATATATAAGATTAAACATAAAACTCATAAATCCTAATAATTAATTATTTAGTTGGGTGTTTGTAGCTTAACTATTTGTATATTATAATTTCATTAACTAAGATCGAAGGTGCAAATTGAAGACATAATAGATATCAGAGTGATTATAAATAGTGATCCAGCTGATTAATGGTGTTCTTGTCAATAGTTCTTAGTCTCTTTAGCCATTAGATGCAACCATATGAAACTCTGTATAAGATCAATAATACACTTTACAGCATTGAGAATACCCTTAACCCCATATGGAAAAGGGTACGAGATCTAATGGCTAATATTTTCCAACTATCTGTTAAATTCGAAATGTTTAAATTTTGTTTTATGATAAGAAAAATAAAATTTAATTCTAAATTTTAATTTTTTATGGGTGACATATCAAATTTTCATTCTTAACCTAACAACGTCGTGCTTTATCATAAGTGGACTTGGACCTCCATTCGAAGGAGAACAGAAGCTACAGAGTATATCCCAATGAGTTAATCTATGATGGACTCAATCACGGTGGGTTGAGATGTCAGCCCATGAAATATAGCTTTTTACATAACAATGATTTATCTGAAATTATATATTTAATTTTATTAGTTTAGCCTTTTAATGATAAAAATATACTAAAGGTACAAAAACTTGTTTTAGTTTTCCAATTTAATAACCAAAAAGAAATAAATTACAATTTTATAAAACATCTGTCAGCCTCGATCTAATAAGTAGTTTTGTACCGATAATATTTTAAAAATTAGTACCGTATCGTTACTTATTAATATTGGATATTAACTAATTTTTAAAAAAAATTATAAAATAATATCTAAATTTAATAAAATTACTATATAGTTTTTACATATTATACATTCATATAAATATAATTTAAACCTTAAAATTTATAAAATCTTTTAAATT
>JAOXYD010225736.1:0-18502 GCA_028565735.1 Pinacopodium congolense
AAATGTAATAAATAAGTTTTTTGTATTTAAAAAATTAATAATAATAATAATAATAATAATAGCAACAACAACAAAAATTTTACCTTTTATAAAATAATTTTCATAATAATAATAATAATAATAATAATAATTGTTAGGAGTGCATGAATAACAAGCTCTTGAAACTGTACGCATACATGAAAAACAAACCAACGCTGGATAAGGGATTTTCAAAAGATGTTGTTTCACTGAAAAGTCAACAAAAGCTTCTTTACATGTGCATAGCTTTTGGTCAAATAATTCGATATCAAACCTATCATTAATTGATTCATAGGAAGAGTTGTAACTTGTAAGGCGTGAAAACATTAACAAGTATCTATCGATGCTACGTACCAATGGACCGATATTTTAAGGGTTGTTTGATTGAATTTTTTAGTTGTAATTTTTAGTTATAATTGTTATATTTTTATATTATATTTTGTATTATTTATTTTAATTTTTATACTTATTAATATTTTTTTCGATTTTTGTAATATTTTTTATTATTTTTTAAATTTAAAAAATCCAAAAATTAAATCAGTTTCAAACGGGCCTAAACTATTTAATTGTTGGAAATTTATAATATTGACTTAGTTTTGGGATGGTAAATTAGAATCGACCAAAAACTTACCAGTATAGATTGATATCACTTATTCGATCTGATACTTTAAACTAGTATGATTTTAATTCAAATCGTACCAGTTTCAAGTCAGTTCGAACTAGTTTTGAATACATTGAATTGAACTATTTAAACTTAATTTAAAATTTTTTTAAATGCATATGGATAAAGAACTGGCCCCAATGTAGACTGAATATGGGTTTAAGCTAGACCATGGTACTGATCAACAAGGCCCGTGACATTGAATTTAAGCCCAAGTCTCATTTGAGCTCAAATGACGTCATTAATTTACAAATTTTGTTTCAATCCTGCATAAAGATCAAATTTTCTTCAATATCAAGTTCTTTTTTTCCTCTTTCCCTATTGAGTAACATAATTAAAATTCCTAATTTGGGGTTCATTTTCACTTTCCTCTTTGATTGAAAATTCTTTTAAAATGGATTTAATTTTTTAAAATTTCAATCTTCATACTTTGAAAATTATCACTAACCTTTTTATATTATTTTTTAACCTTCACATATTTTCTTCTGTCACACAATAAATTAAGTCAACATGACAATGTTGTAACTTCATGTAACTTTTTAATAATTTTCCTTTTTGCCTAATAAATGATGAATCCAATCCTTGTATATTGATGCTCCCTATCTCGACTTTTAAAGATGCAATTCACTAGCTGAAAATTAGATGTTTTTCATCATTTCACCATAAACGTTAGGCCATTTTTCCATATATCCTGTAATATGAGCTTAATCATGTCATTTCCTCTCCTTTTTTCAACCCTTTATTTGTTCTCATTTCTCATTTATGTAATGTAATTATGGTTATTATTAACATTAATTATTACCTTGAAGGTGACATATAAACCATAATGCAATCATAAAATATCCCATTAGCTTAAATTATTTGATTTTTGGTGTGAGAGCTTTATTTTTTGTAAGAAAGAAAGAGTAAGAACAACAACAATTATTAATCCAAAAAAAAAAAAGCGATTGATAGACATTTGGAGCACAATTATTGGTACCATTTGTTACCCAAGTCAACTAAATTAATTAAAATTGCCCATCCATATGTGTAACTGAAAAGATTAATGATAGTTCACAATTTGCTTTTTACAAAAGTTGCAATGATTCCAAAAATTAGAAGTCCACATTTTGAGCTTCAAAGGTGTTGAATCTAATGGAAATGTGTGAACTTGTTACAGAAGTGAAATGGAAGATATTATGTTTGAGATGGATAGGATCTTGAGGCATGAAGGAGGCGTGATCATCAGGGACGATGTTGATTTGTTGGTGAAGTTCAAGAGAGTAACAAATGGATTGAAATGGGAGAGTCAGATTACTGATCAATATAGGACTAATACGTCTCAGGGAGCTTTTGTTGATTTTAATAGATTTATTGCTTATAATCTATATGTGTTTCTTTTTTTTCTTTTCTTTTCTTCATTATTGTTCTTGAATCTTGATGATTCTTTATCAGGTTGGTGAAAGCCAGCCAATCTAGCATGAAACCAAAGTCTTATCTATTGAGAGTCATTATAAATGAAACATTGGATATTAGTTGAAAGAAAAAACTACTTAGTCAGATCATGAGTATCCATAACTTATCGGTATTATAATAATAATATAATATTATCATAATATTATTATTATAATTTTGCCGGCTAGTCATAAATGCCTATGATCTATTAGTTGGGTAGTTAATCCCTAATTGAAATTAGGGATGAAAAATTAGTCCAATATGGTTGAAATCAATGAATTAATTCTTGTTTGATAAAGTTTGGACATGAATTTAAATTAAAATATTCAAATTTAATCAATTTGAATGAGATTATTTTTATAATAGATTAATCGAACGTAAATCATGCCAAGTTGAAATTAAAAAATTAAAATAATTTTGTTAAATAAATTATAATTTAAATTTAGATTCCAATTTGTATAATTTTTTTAATTTTATTAGTTGAATATATCATTTAATCATTAATGCCCTTTAAAATGTTTTAAATATTAATTTTATGTAATTCATGTTCATTCTTAACTTATAATCTATTCATTAAATTATATATACATATATATCAAATTTTTAGTGATCACCTTATAAAAATTATTAGTGACTATCATAAAAGAAAATATTAAAATTTTTATATATTTTAAAATTATCTTTTGATACATAAAGAATATTTACAATATTTTTACTAGGATAAGAAGACTGAATTATTTTTTCAGTTTGGGTGATTACAAGAAAGATAAAATGATCATTAAGTACTTAGTTACTTTAAGTGAAGAGGAAAAAATTATATAATTTCAAAAATAATTTATTATAATCCAAAAAAGTCAATAAAGAATGATATGTCACTTTGCATTTCTTTTATTGAGTAAATATCAAATGATCCATAGTATTTTTGCAATTTATCATACACTTCTCTGTATTTTAGGAAATTTCTCGAACCTCCTGTACTTTATTATAATTTTCAAAGAACCCTTTGAACTATTATGAGAAGGTCCCATTGTTGATATGGTGATGGCATGGTAGTAGGTATTGACGTGGCAACTAACATATAAGGGTGACTTTATAGCAGTGCTAATGTAGTAACTAACGTGATATATTGATATGACAAAGGGCATTTTGAATTTTTTTTCAAAGTTTAGAGGGTGTTTATGCAATATTTTCAAAATTCATTGGGTGTATGATATTTGACTAAATCATAAAGGGGTAAAGTGTATTTTATTTTATTTTATTTTCTAAAATATTTATTTATATTAAAAATATTCTTCTGATAAAATTCCATAACTTTGAATAATTAAAAGAATTATTTTAATAAGATATATTTTAATACTTCTACTTTACTATACATATCAATTCATAAATAAGTAATTAATATTATTTTTAGTTATGTCTTAAATTAACTCTAATTAATTAATTAATTAATTAGTTATAATTAAAATTTTATTAATTGATAACTCCAATTAAATTAGCTCTAAAATGTATATTTATATTAAAATAATTTTGGTATAAAAATTTCAAAATTTTTAAGTGATTTTTTAAGATAAAAATAATCTTGGGATGAAACTATTTCAAAATTATGAAATTTTTATCCCATTATTATTTTTAATATAAATATTATTAATATAAATATATATTTAATATTTAATTTAATTGGAGTTATTAATTTATATTTTTTAGTTATAACTAATTAAAAAATTAATTAATTAGAGTTAATTTAAGGTATAACTAAAAAATATTATTAATTTATTATTTATGAATTCATATGTATAGTGAAGAAGAAATATTAAAATATACCTTGTTGAAATAGTTATTTTAATTGTTCAAAATTATAAAATTTTTATCACAAGATTACTTTAAAAATAAATATTATAAATATAAATATATATTTTAGAGTTAATTTAATTAAAGTTATCAATTAATAATTTTTTAGTTATAATTAGTTAATTAATTGAGTTAATTTAAGGCATAAATAAAAAATATTATTAATTATTAATTTATGAATTTATATATATATTGAAGTAAAAATATTGAAATATATCTCATTGAAATTGTTATTTTAATTATTCAAAGTTATGAAAATTTTATTTTAAGATTATTTTAAATATAATTATTATAAATATAAATATAGATTTTAGAAACGAAAATGAAATAAATTACACTTTACTCCTATGTGGTTTAACCAAATATCATATACACTCCATAGATTTTTAAAATATTACATACACATCCCCTGAACTTTAAAAAAATTTCAAAGCACCCTCACCCATATTAACATGCCACATCATCCGCCATCACTTCCACCACATCACCACTTGTAAAGTTTGGAACTGTGAAGTCTATTGGTTTGAAATCAAGCTTACTTGATTAATCATTGAAGGTAATCAAGTCACTATAGTAGACATAGCTACTTTAGTAAGTGGCATTGAAAAACTTAATAACAATAATTATAGCACTTAGAGTACGCACATATAATTTTATTTTCTCAGTCAAGATTTATGGGAAATTGTTTGAGGAATTGAAACTATACCTTTGACAAATGAAAATGATCTTGAAAAATGGAAGATCAAAGTTGGTAAAGCAATGTACGTATTGTCGATTTCTGTGGAGGATGGATTGCTACAACGTATCAATGATGTGAAGCCCCCTAAAGATGCATGAGATACTTTTGCCAGCCTGTATGCACGGATGATTTCACGGTGAGTGAATACTTTACTAAACTTAAATCTTTATGTCAAGAAATTACAAAATTAGATATTGAAAATAAAATCACTAAAATAAGAATGAGAAGAATTATAATCCATATATTGCATCCTGAGTTCAATGCTCTTGTTACTGCAACTTGCAGATGGGAAAAATAGCCAAGCTTGAATAAATTAGAAAATACATTAGCTAATTAAAAAGCTTTAGACAAGCAACCACCTAAAGCTTCAATCAAGGAATAGGAGAAAGCTCTTCTATCAATAAAAGAAGTAAAAATCAAAATGCTACAAGATCAAAAGTTGAAGAAGAATAAAGCTTGGAGTATAGCAGAAATGGTAGCAACGCCGAAATTGGCAACATAAGGGGGGAGCTTACCATAACTATAACCATTTGAAGGAAAAATCAAGTTGTTGTAAGAATAATCAATGTTTCATATGTGGTAAAATAAGGCACTACACTTAAGATTATAGGTATAAAAGAGTATAAGGTAACATTGCAACGTCTACTCAATCACAAGTTAAAAAAGAAGATGAATGAGACTTCTAAGCTTCCTGTGCTGTGGAACAGTTGGACATGAACTGCTCTAATGAGGTGGCATTCTACAATATAATAAAACCAAAAAAGGAGAAAGCACTTATTACAAAAAGTGATAAATTGATCAACTACAAAGATGAATGGATAGTTGATTTTGGATTTTCAAATCACATGATTGAAAGCAAGGAAAAATTATCGAATCTGACAAAGTATAAAGGAAAGCAACTTGTAATAATGATAAATAACTTAAAGCTTCCAATTACTCATATTGGCAATGCGATGGTAGTCCCTCAATACAACTTGAAACAAGTACACTTGAATAATGTGCTTCATGCAAAAGGAATGAATAATAATTTGATGTTCGTGTCGCAAATGACATCTTCAAGAAATTATGTGATATTTGGGCTATAAGATGTGAAGGTATATCGAAATCTGAAGGTAATTAGCGAACCAATCATAGAATGACAAAGAATAGAGGCAGTATATGTTATGTCAACATAAATAACTTACGCTGACAAGATAGGAAGAAGTCATAGAATATTTATGGCATGCATGTCTAAGAAGTGTAAATTACTACAAGTTAAAGATGATGATAAAGAAGTTAATGTTTAGAAGGCTACCTCAACTTGAAGTTCAAGAAGATATAATGAGTGTTGGATGTTAATATGGGTATGCACATCAACTACCATATGAAATTTCTAAATATCGTGCAAACGACCTTTGGAGTTAGTCCATTTAGATGTCTTTGGACTAGTGAAATAATCATCTATTAGTCGTTTTTGATATATGGTAACTTTCATTGATGATTTTTCAAGATATGTATGGGTATATCTTATGAAGGAGAAATTTGAAATATTAAGCCAACTCAAGGAGTTTAAAGACATAGTTGAAAAAGAGGTTGATTGTAAAATCCAAAGCCTACGCACAAACAATGAGATAGAATATATGTCTCAAGAATTCTTTCAATATTTTAGAGAATGCAAGATACATTGACAGTAGATATGTCCAAATACACCGCAGCAAAATGGAGTGGTAGAAAGGAAGAATGGACATCTTATAGAGGCATATAGAAGTTTGCTACATAGAAAGAATGTTACACCACAATTTTGGGCAGAGTGGATGAAGACTATTGTACACATGATCAATAAATTACCACAAGCACCACTTAGATTTGTGTAATCTTTTGAGAAGTTATAGAGGATTAAATCCATTGTAAGTTACTTTTGCATTTTTTGTTGCATGTGTTATGTTTTTGTACCAAATAATTTGCGTTGTAAATTTGATAAGAAAGCAGTTCGATGCATATTTCTTAGTTATGACAATCAACGAAAATGGTAGCAATGTTGTGATCCTACAACAGGAATATGTTATATTTCAAGTAATGTGATATTTAATGAGACTTTATCTTGGTGTTCTCTTCAAGAAGTAGTTTTACCTAATTCAAAAGAATTGAGGTTAAACTACAAGAGAAAATTAAACAAGATGATGTAAAAAAAGTAGTAGAATCAAAAGGCAAATAGGTTCATGAACACTCATCTGAGAAGGCTATGTCCTCTTGTAAAACATGAGTGCGTCAACAAACTTCAAAAAATTTAAGGCCAAATCAACTTGAACAGATCCAAGGTAAAGAAGATGAAGAACAATATAGGCCACAATTATGAAAGACACAAAGATAAAGGAAACAAAATCATAAATACGTGATTGCCAATGCAACAATTGTCAAGGAAGACGTAATAAAAGAATCAATCACATACGAGGAAGTAGCATCAACCAAGGAATGGAAGAAAGGTATAGAAGAAGAAATAGATGCCTTAAAGCAAAATGAGACTTGGGATATGGTACCAAAACCTAGAGACGTAAAACTAATATCTTGTAAATGGGTTTACAAAGTCAAATCTAGACCCAATGGATCAATTGAGATATATAAAACTCAATTAGTGGCTCGAGGGTTCTCTAAAAATTACAGAGTAGACTATGACAAGACATTTAGTCTAGTAGCAAAAATTACAATTGTACGAGTTTTATTAGCTTTAACTACTTAAAAGGAATGGAAGTTATGGAAAATGGATGTGAAAAATATTTTCCTACGTGGAGAGTTAGATTGAGAAATACATATAGAGCAATCTTAAGGATTCAAGAGCAAGGCCCATCCAAAATATATGTTTAAATTGAATAAAGTACTTTATGGATTTAAACAAGCACTAAGATCTTGGTTTAGAAAGATAGTAGAGTTCCTGATTCAGAGTGGTTACACGATGGCACCAGGAGACTCTAACTTATTCATAAAAGATCGAGGTGGTAACTTAGCTATAATACTTGTCTATGTAGATGATCTCATCATCACAGGAGACGAGAAAGCAGAGATTTATTTAATGAAATCTAATTTATCAGTTCGTTTCCAAATGAATTCTTTAGGAGAATCTAATTACTTTCTTGGCCTTGAAGTAGACCGAACTAAAGGAGCAATTTTCTTATGCCAAAAAAAGTGTACTAAAGATCTCTTAGAGACGTTCAAAATATTAGAATGCAAACCTAAACTAAAGATATCTTAAAGACGTTCAAAATATTAGAATGCAAACCTATACTAAAGATCTCTTAGAGATGTTCAAAATATTAGAATGCAAACCTATCACTAATCTAGTAGAAGTTCATATAAGACTATGTTCTGGAGAAGGATAGGACTTGGAAGATGTAATAATGTTCAGATAACTAGTAGGAGGTCTAATTTATCTTACTCTTACTCGGCCAGATATATCTTATGGAGTAAGTTTAGTGAGTCAATTTATGCAGAAGCCAAAGAAATTTGACCTATAACCTATTAAAAAAATTCTAGATATCTTAAAGGTACCATTGATTATGGTATCCTTTATAGGAAAGAAGGAGAATTTAAGACCTTTGGATGTTATGATGCTAACTATACTAGAGATTATGACATGAGATGCTCAACTGCAGGTTATGTATTTAACTTCCACTCAGGACCTATATCTTGGTGTAGTAAAAGACAACCAATATTGTCTTTATCAAGTGTTGAAGTTGAGTATGACGTAGGAATTGTGTTAGCTTAAGAATGTATGTGATTAATACAATTTATGAAAGATCTCCATCAAACTATTAATAAATTAGTGCAATTATATTGTGATAATTAGTCTGTTATTCATATGACGGAGAATCCAGTACTTCACACAAGAACCAAGCATATTGAGGTACAATATCACTTTATATGGGAGAAAGTATTACATGGAGAAATCAAGATGAGATACATTAAAATTGAAGATCAAGTTACTGATATATTTACTAAAGGGTTTATTGGTACGAAGTTCAAGGAGTTCAGAGGGCGACTTGAAATAATTAGCAGATAAGCATTGAGATAGCAGTCGTTGAGGGGAAGTATTAATAAATCATCGACTCTCTCTAGTTTTCTCTAATGTTCTCTAAACTTTGTTTATAAATAAGTTCTAGCCACCATTCTAGACTTTGTTACATAAAAAGAAAAAAATCCAGCCAACTTTGTTGACCTTCTTGTATGATAATCTGATATAGTATAACTAGAAATAGATGATGTTAGTTTCATTTTATGTATGAATGAGTAATGAGTGGTGAAGAGAATGGATGGAGTGAGTGGATGAGTGATATGTATGTGTGAGGGTATGATGTCCCATAAATATTATATGTGTGTGTGTGTGTATTTTGAGAATTACTGTTATGTATCAAAATTACATTAATATCAAATAAAGTTTTCTTTTGTTCACGAGTCCTCCTAAATTCTACAACCTTTTCCTCCTCATTTCCACACCTTTCCCCTAGCCACTTGTTGTGACTCTGGGCATTGAGAGCTCTTTGTATGGCCAATTACACACTAAGTTTACGAAAATCAAATTTATGCTTGGGAAAGAAGTGTATGGAATTTTATTTCATGAAGTATATGCATGGTTTGAGATATGGAGTCTTATTGGCCCTTTCCAAGAATCTTTACTGACAAAGAAGTAGAAATCTTTTGTTTGAGATTTCTCGTGTCATATTAGGTAAGCAATAGTCCAATACTTCATCTACTTCAAACTTAGACTATGATTGGTAAAGTTTTAGTTTTTGGTTTTAATTTCTTATTTTTCTATATACAGAAACTGAAAAAAAAATAACATAGAAATAAAAAAAATACAATACAGAAACTAAAAAAACAACAAAAATAAATACAAACACACATAAATCACATCCAAAAACTAAAACTAATAACGAAACCAAACATCCCCTTAGTTTACCAATTTAGGCATATTTATTTTTTTCTATTTTTATTTTGGAATAGTATTATAAAATTGGCTAACCTTTTAGGATTTTTTCAATTGGGTGACAAATCTTTAAAAAATTTTAATTGAGTTAAATTTTTTTTAATTAAAGTAAAAATATTAAATCTGTTAAGTTTATGCTGACGTGGTAAATAGATATTTCCAAGCTAACATGCAATACTCTGATAATGAACAATGGCTCATTGATGTTGCCTCTAACTTACAAGGATGGTTTCCCTACTTAGGTCAAAGCAGGTGATCGAAAACTTCTGCAGTCTTCGTCACTAAGGCTAAATATCATGATGGCTCTAACAATCACCGTACTATAAAACAGTACATAAGGGCTGTTTTCATGAAAACTTATCTGGGTTTGCTTCTAGACCCCATTGAGAGCAAAATTACCTTTCCATTCTCTCAACACTTTATACTATAGAGATTATAGGAACATAGGTCTTGGAGCATCGACTATTGGTAGGGTGAAGTGGCTTTTGTTACAGGGTTATTACAACCTCGATAGAAGCGTTGAGTTTTACTATTACCAACTTCATAGGTAGTTGATCATGGTTGGTGTCCCTTTCGCTTTTGGTCTTTGAAAGATGTCGTTTGTGAAGATTATTATCTTCTTGAATAATTGCATCAGTGAGATCATAAGTGAAAGGCACACTATGGTATTGATTAACAAGGCAGGTAACATTGAATTTCAAGCCCAAGTCTTATTTGAGCTTAAATGATGTCGTTAATTTACAAATTTTGAAGATCAAAATTTCTCATTATAACTCTTTCCCCATCGAGTAACATAATCAAAATTACGAATTTAGGGTTTATTTATACTTTCCTCTTTAATTGAAAACTCTTTTAGAATTGATTTAATTTTAAAAAAATTTCAATCTTCATGCTTTGAAAATTATCACTTACCTTTTTATATTATTTTTAACCTTCGCATATTTTCTTCTGGCACATAATAAATTAAGTTAGTATGACGATATTGTAACTTAATGTAACTTTTTGTTAATAATTTTCATTTTTTCCTAATATATGATGAATCTAATCCTTGTATATTAGATGATCCTTATATCAGACTTTTTAAGATGCAATTCACTAGCTAAAAACTATATGCTTTTCATCATTACACCATAAATGTTAGGTCAATTTTCCATATATCCTCTAATATGATATTAATCATGTCATTTCCACCCCTTTTTTCAACCCTGTATTTGTTCTCATTTCTCATTCATGTAATTTTGGTTATTATTAACATTAATTATTACCTTGAAGGTGACATATAAACTGTAATGCAATCATAAAATTTCCCATTAGCTTAAATTATTTGACTTTTGGTGTGAGAGCTTTATTTTTGTAAGAAAGAAAGAGTAAGAACAACATTAATTATTTATTTTAAAAAAAGAACAACGGCAATTAATAGAAATTTGGAGCACAATTATTGGTACCATTTGTTACCTAAGTCAACTAAATTAATTAGAATTGCCCATCCATATGTGTGATTGAAAAGATTAATGGTAGTTCATAATTTTCTGTTTGTAAAAGTTGAAATGATTCCAAAAATAGAAATCCATATTTTGAGCTTCAAAGGTGTTGCATCTATTGGGAATGTGTAAACTTGTTATAGATGTGAAATGGAAGATATTCTATTAGAAATGGATAGGATTTTGAGGCCTGAAGGAAGTGTGATCATTATGGACGATGTTGATTTGCTGGTGAAGATCAAGAGAATAACAGACGGATTGAAGTGGGAGAGTCAAATTATTGAACATGAAGATGGACCGCTTGAGAGAGAGAAGTTGCTTTTTGCAGTGAAGTCATATTGGATAGCTCCTGCTGGATCCGATCAATATGGGATTAATACGTCTTAGGGAACTTTTGTTAATGTTCATAGATTTATTGCTCATAATCTATATATGTTTTTGTTTTTTTATTTTTCTTTATTATTATTCTTGATCTTGATGGTTCTTTCTTGAGTTGGTGAAAGGCAACCAATCTAACATGAAACCAAAGTCTTACCTACTGAGAGTCCCTATAAATGAAGCATTGGATATTAGTTGAAATTCGGGATGACAAACTCTCTTTGCATTTCTAACGACATTCACACCACCTTCTTCTTACTACTTTCTCCTTTCTTATATAAACCTTAATAAAAAAAACTCACAGCTTCATCAATTCAACACAAGCCCTTCTCTACACTGATGAGCTTTCTGTCATTGCCAAAGTATTGCATATCAACTTGGAAACATTGTTGGACATGATGGGTAGTCGTGAAGTGATGGGACCTGACGAGCTAAAAGTTGAGTAATAAAGGGAGAAGAGCAGAGAAAAGATGAGAGGGGAGAAATAAGCAAAAATTAAAATATTCAACCCATTCTTTTGTATTCCATTTAATTTTATATAGAAATAGGCATAACAGAATTCAGTTCTTGACTCAACGGCATGCACTATCCAAATATCAATAACACTAAATGAATTACAATTTGTTTTACACATAATTTTTGAACTTTACTGGTTTGTTGGTCTTCCTAAGACTTTTTCTAGTTGCCTAACCTATTTTGAGCTTGTAATTGTTGTGTAGAGTATGGTCCTAGTTCATGGATGAACCCAGGCCTGTTAAATTTCCTTTCCATCCCAAAAAACCTTGTCCTCAAGGTTAAAGTCAGGATAATCTTGTTGGAATTCATGTGGGAACTCCCATGTAGCATCTGCTGGTGTTTGAGATTTCCATTACACCAACAGTTGAGGAATAAACTTGTTAGTTTGAAATACCTTTTGAAATCCCAAAATAACTTGAGGAACTAAGATAAGATTGCCACAGCTTAAGAAGTCGGGTCCCCATGACATTTTTTTATGAGGGAGACATGAAGGACATTGTAGATTTGAGATCCGGAAAGCAAGTCCAATTTGCAAGCAACGTTGCTAATATGCTTCACAATACGAAAATGGCCATAAAATCTCTTAGCTAGCTTATGAGATTGTTGATGAGCAACAAAGGTTTGTCTGTATGGTTGCAGTTTCATATATATCCAATCGTCTTTTTGAAACTCTCTATCAACTCTATGGGCATTTACTTACTAATTTATTCGTAGCTAAGCACTTTGGAGATTAGTATGCAGCTAAGGAATTAAGTGAGTCTTAATAGTGAGTAGCTCATCTACTGAGGCAATAGTGGAAGACCATTAAATATAGTCTCGTAATGCAGGAGGAGCATGCCCATAGACAACTTCTAAGGGAGACATTTTATAAATGAATTCCAAGTAGTGTTGTAGTTAAATTCTACCCAAGGAAGGAATGTAACCCAATTGTGGGGGTTGTCGGTAACAAAGTAGCGGAGATAATCATGTAGGCAGTGATTGACAACTTCCGTTCACCTATCAGTTTGAGAATGATAAGAGTTGCTGGTAGATAGTGGAGTGCCCTACATTTAAATAACTCTTTCCAGAATTGACTCATGAAGATATGATCCCGGCCAGACACATTGTTAGTAGGAAATCCATGCAACTTACAAATTTCTTTAACAAATACCTCAGTTAAACTTATAGCGGTGAAATGTGATCCCAATGCAATGAAGTGAGCATACTTGGATAGACGATCATCCACTATAAAAACTATTGTTTTTCCATGATAAGGGGGCAAATGTGTAATAAAGTTCATAGAGATAGCTTCCCAAATCTAGCTAGGAATTGGAAGGGGTTGCAACAACTTTTAAGGAGTATTTTTAAGTGACTTCATTTATTGAAAAGTGGAGCAGTTGGCCACAAATTCTCTGATATCCTAAAGCATGTTTGGAAATTAGAAAGTATGAGCAACCCGAGTTATTGTACGTTAAGCTATAGCATGGCCAGCTAATGGGGAGTTGCAAAATTCATGAAGAATTAATTCCTAAAATGTCCACTTAATAGGGAACAAGATATGATTCTTGTAAAAAATAAGTCCCTCCCAAATCCCATAATCAAGAAAGTCTCCAGGGGTATCTATAATAGATTTTTCTAATGATGTAGAAGGACCATGCTAGGAAATAAACTTACGTAGGGTACCCAGTAAGGAAATGATTGGGTGAGATACAGTTTGGAAGGTATTGTAAAATCCCTCTAAAAGGCTAGACAAAGCATCGACGAGACCATTTTTTGCTCCAGGTTTGTACACTATTTCGTAATTATAACCCAAAAGCTTGGAAAGCCAATGCTACTACTTAGGTGATTGAATGGTTTGGCTCAGGAGGCACAACAGAGGTTGGTGATCGGTTTAGATAATGAATTTGACTCCCAACAAATATTATTATCACTTTTTAAGTGTTGCGATAAGAGCATGCATTTCACGAACATAAGTTGAGGTAGCTTAGAGTCTAAGGCAGAGCTGTTGACTGAAAAAAGCAATAGGATGGCCATTTTAGGATAACACAACTCTAATGTTGGAGTTAGAAGCATCTGTCTAAACCACAAAAGGTTGTGAGAAATTTGGTAAAGCTAAGAGAGGTGTATGGGGTAAAGCATGCTTCAACTTTAAGAAGGCAAGGTGTATGGGTTAGAGCATGTTTCAACTCTAGGAAGGCAGATTCAGCTTGAGGGGGCCAAATGAAAGTATCCTTGCGTAATAATTGATTTAGAGGAGCAACTATACAAGTATAATGAGTGATGAAGCAGCAATAATAGCCGATAAGGCCTAAGAAACCTCTCATTGGTAGACAAGGCCACTGTTGAATGGCTAAAACTTTCTCTAGATCCACTACTACACCACAGTTAGAGACAACGTGACCAAGGTAATTTAACGTGGAGTAGTCAAAATCACATTTGGAAAGTTTAACAAAAAAGTGCTTATTGTGCAAAATACTCAAGACTTGATTCAGATATTGTATATGGAGATCCCATGAAAAACTATATACCAAAATGTCGTAAAAAAACACTAGAACAAATTTGCATAAAAAAGGTTGGAACATCTCATTCATTTATACCTGAAACAAAGATGGGGCATTAGATAATCCAAAAGGGAGGACTAGAAATTTGTAATGTCTGTCATGTATGCAAAATGTCGTCTTGTGGATGTCATCTGGGTAAATCCGTAGCTGGTGATAACCGACCCGTAAATCTAATTTGGAAAAAATTATAGCACCGTGAAGTTCATCTAATAATTCATCGACAATGGGGATGGGAAAATGATCTTTTACTGTTATCGCATTCAGTGCCCTATAATCCACACAAAAAAGCCAGCTCCCATCCTTCTTTTTTACCAAGAGAATGAGAGAGGAAAAAGGACTAACGCTAGCCCTAATAATGCCATCAGTAAACATTTTGCGCATCAATTTCTCAATTTCGCCTTTTTGGAATTGGGGTAGTGATAGCCCTTCACATTCACAAGAGTTATTCTCGGAAGCAATGGAATTCAGTGCTTTGTGTGTCTGAAAAGGGGTAAGTTGTGAGGGCTATCAAAAATAGCAGTATGGGTATTGAGAATTGCAGTGAGAGCATAAGCAATTTCTAGGGGAAGGTTATCTGGAGACCGAACAAGTTATAGTTTGAGTAAGGAGGTAACGGTGAGCTGAAGGAGAGTGGCGATAGAGTTGATCTGGTTATAGTGTTTTATTTGGATCGTGGACATAGTAGAGAGTGTGGCTTGTGTAATTCCATAGAGCTTGATCGGGCCCCCTTATGCATGAAACTCACCCATAAAGATCAGTAGTTAAACAGGATAGGTCCAAGAGCAACCATCCATTGGACTCTTAAGACCAAGTCGGCACCGTATTAAGGAAGTAGGAAAAAATCAATGAAGAAGGAGTGCTTACCCATTGTAACTTCAATATGATAACATCGACCCATACAAGCTAGTGTATCATTGTTTCCCACTGTGACGTTCATGTGATGTGATTGTTGAATGTGCAATTTTAGGAACTAAGCAATTGGACTTTGCATTAAGTTGTGTATTGAGCCCCCATCGACTAGAATAATCACTTGCTTTACCCATGATAAATCTCTACAATCGGAGAGTTGTTAGGATAAAGTGGCCCTCAAGGGCATCAAAAGAGATGGAAGGAGCTTGAATGGGGTCGGCCATTGAAGCTTCTACCGATATACTTGGGCCATCTTGCATTGATTTTAATGATGCCTCAAGTAGCACATAATTGTCTAGTTCATTAGAAATAGATAGTGAAACTGAATCTTTTTACATATGTGCCCAGGTATTTTACATATGTGCCCAAGTATGAAACGATTGTTGCTATTGATACATAATCCCTTTAGATCGTTGTTCTTCTATTTTCGCTGAAGTGAGGCGTTTAATAGGAATTTTAGTAAAAGACGTAGACGCTGCGGGTACTGGGTGAGGCAATGGAGGATAAGAAACAATTGGTATGCTATTGAGGGATCGGACCACGGGGAACTAGGTTCTAGACAAAAGCAGAGTACTATAAAAGACGGGCAATTTTTGTTCAATTAATTTTGGCACACCAATTTCATCCGATAGGGAAATAGGTTTTCGCAAATATATTTCTTATTTGATGTCCTCCTTAAGGCTAGAGATAAAATAATTTAAAAGATTGGTAATGGATAACCTAGAAATAAGGGTTGACAAAGCTTCGAATTCTTGCATGTAGGCGGTGACGGTAGAGGTTTGGTAAAGTTATATAGGGCAAATCACGTGTAATTTGGTAAAACAATTTGGTAAAGTTTGGTAAAGTCAAGGATCCAAATTGGAACTTCAAATCACGTGTAAAAATTTCCCAAATAGAGAGTTGATGAATGGCATGCATCCATTGATACCACTGGAGAGCCGATCCATTCATGTAGAAAGCAACAATAGTGAGTTTTTGATTGAATGGGGTTTTGTAATAAAGAAAGAAACGCTCAATTTGGAATAACCAACCAACCATATTGTTGTAAAAAAAAGTATCTCTAGCTTGGGTAATCAAAGTTGATTTGATGGAAGGGTTTCGAGTGTAGGACAAGAGATGGGAGGTGGAGAATTGTTACTGAGGAAGATAAGGGGAGAAGATAGTGTAGGCAGTAGAGGGGCTGAGTTAGGTTGTGGGTTTATTTTTCCATGTAGTTGATGGCCTAAAAAATAATATCTAGTGATTTCTAAATGCCTTGTTAGTCGACCCATGCTTGGAGATCTCCTCCGAGTGGATGTGGGTAGTCTTGACGACCTCCTTCAAGTCTTTGGAAAGGGTGTTAATGGATACTTTTAGAGCTTTGTATCAAGTAGTCATACCTTACCTTCTGCCATGTTGACCTCTTAATGAAAGCACCCAATGATGGGACATGCCTGGCTAAAAGTTGAGTAATAGAGGGAGAAGAGCAGAGAAGAGAGGAGAGGGGAGAAAAGGAGCCAAATTTGGAATATTCAACCCATTCTTTTGTATTCCATTTAATCTCTATATAGAAGTAAGCATAACAAAATTCAATTCTTGGCTCAATCGCCTGTACTGTCCAAATATCAATATAATTAAATGAATTACAATTTGTTTTACACATAATCCTTGAGGTTTACTAGTTTGATTGTCTTCCTGAGATCTTTTCTAGTTGCTTCACCTGTTTTGGGCTTGTAATTGCTGTCTAGAATATGGTCTTAGTGCATGGATGAATTGAGGCCTGTAACACGAAGCTTAGAATGTCAAACAATGTTACCAACTGATATGCAATACTTTAGCAATGACCAATGGCTCACGATGTTGCCTCAAACTTGCAAGGATGGTTTCCCTACTTAGGTCAAAGAAGGTGATCGAAAACTTCTGCAATCTTTGTCGCCAAGGCCAAATCTTGTTACAACAGACCGAACTCATAATGATGAAAGGGAAGACAACTACAGAGCTTAAGCAAATCAAAGGGAAGAAGATAAAATTAGGTGATTAAGCTTTCGGAGATGCCACGTAACTCGTTTAAGTTTTTTAGGATTTGCATTAGGCTTATGGGTGTGGACTCTCTCAAGTCCGGGTCTCACTCTAACCCAAGAGAACTCTAGACTAGGTCTCATATAGGCCCTTCTAATGTCTCCTCATAAGACTTACAGGACTTATTTTGATAAGATTGGGGCCATAGATAAAACCTAACTCTCTTTCGTATTCTTTTCCTTTTTCTTTCTTTTTTATTTTTATTTTTCTTTTGGTTTTAGTTCTATTGGAGTTGTTACAAATTTGTTTCCTCTTAGTCGTCGCCTTCTCTCCTATAAGCCAACAATTATATATATTGGCTCTTGAAACTCCATAAATTGTTGAGAAAAATATTCCTTTTCTTTTCACCAAAATATCATTTTCATTTTCATCATGGTTTCAGAGTGATGCCTTTATTGGTTTTTTCTCTAATTTTTTTGTTCTCGTCAGTATTCTCATGCTCACTAGCCTTCTTCCTTCATCTTTAGCTCCATCCCTTAGTTTATCTTCACCATGTATGGCCCCTCATATGCCATGTTACTGCAAATCAGGTTTCCTGAAGATCACCCAGCTTCCCCATTCTATCTTCACCCCAATGAAAATTCGTCACTTATTCTGGTATCATCTTTATTGACTGAAGTTAATTATCACCCATGATCCAAGTTAATGAGAATTGCCCTACTATCTAAAATTAAACTAAAGTTTATTGATGGGAGCATCAATATACCCAAAAAAAAAAAGCCTACTTTTGTTTATTGGTAATGTTGTAATACCATGGTATTATTATGGATCATGCGCTCTATTAGCGAATCCATAGCACAAAGCATCATCTGGTTGGATTCTGCAGCTAAAGTTTGCAAGGATCTACATGATCGTTTTTCTTAAGTAGACTCCTTCTGCGTCTCTGACCTACACGAGGAAATTTACAGCTTTAAATAGGGAAGTCTTAGTGTCACATATTATTACACATACCTCAAAATGCTT
>JAOXYD010225745.1:0-18502 GCA_028565735.1 Pinacopodium congolense
CACCGTGGAGAGCAACAAAAGTCCACAGACCACCTAATTGACACCAACGAGTAAAATCTCCTTGTGTTTCAGGGCCCCATAATAACAATAAAGAATGTGTTAAACTATTAGTAGGAGTAGAAACTGCGGTGGTTAAGAAGTTGCAGCCTTCCAAATAGGAACTGGCCAATCCATGAGTATACCATGAAGTTACAACACTAAGGAAATACTAAGGAAATCACACTTAACCTAATTCAAACACACTTAAAAGGATCCGATACATTAATCTAAGGTCCTAACACACAAAATAAATAAATACACACAATTAATTTTTAAGGGAGCTGAAAAGAAAGAACACATTAATGCTAAATACACACTAAAGTAAAATAAATAAAAAAAACACCAAATACAAGATTTAACACCGAATAAAAAAAAGTACAACCATAGAAACAATTAAAAAAACTTAAGAAAATGCTTGAAAAAAACACTAAATAAACTTAAAATATGGAAACTCAGTTCTTATTAAGGATATCTTAAAAGAAACCTTAAAAAGAAAAGCATAATTTAACTAAAAAGAAGCACACCAAAAAGCTCAAAAATTAAGGCTTGCAGACACTTAAGACAAACACACTTAAGGAAATTAAATTAAAAACACACTAAATTGAAGAAAAAGAAATTAATTTATGGTTGGGTTGCCTCCCATTAAGTACTTCCTTAAGGTCGTCTACCTAGACCTTCACACTAGGGAAGTTGCGATTTCAACTGGAGCTCACCATCTAACATTTTGGTCTCATTCTTGAAACAAGGGAAAACAAGAATTCCAAGGGTCCTTATACCTTCAGTTAGATTTTTAAATTCCTTAGAGACCTTACCCTTGATGAAAACCTATTAAAATTCCTTTTCTTGGCAAAATACCATGGAAAATATCTAAGAATTACAACTTTAGGCTTTAGAGAAAAAGTTGTAACACCTGGAAAATCCATACTCTCAAATGATATCTTAATTACCTCACTCTTAATATCCAAATCTGAAACATGTTCATCAAAATCCTAATATGAAACCATACGATTTTCCTCATTACCAATTATATCATTAAGATCACCCTTATCATCTTGTTGAATTTTACTGTCACCTACGTCATAATTTTGCAATTCATACATGTGTTCTTTATTAACCCTAATTAATTCAACCATAGGCTTATCCATTTTTTCATCTAAGAGTTCTTTAGCACCAATGATGTCTAAATCATGATTAGAATTAATTACCTCATTTTGTGGAAGTTCAAAGGATTCTAACATATTTCTATCTAGATCGCTCACAAGTTTTTCCACATTACTAGATAATTGAATCATAAATTTAAGAAGAAATTAATCACTCTTCAAAGTTTCTTCATGATTTTCAAATGATTCAAATTAAAGAACTTGATTGTGAGACACACAAGCATCATCCTCTACCTTATTAATTTTAAAGGGAACTGACAACTCTTACTCCCCACTATTTAAATCAAAAGATTCTAGTTCATTTGGTTCAAATTGAGTGGTTTCAGGAGGATCAAAGGGATAATTGTTTATAAGGGACTCCATCAATTGCTCCCTCAAATTTAGACAAAATGATTTCAACTCTTGCATAGTGGGTTGATGTTTAGAGATGCTATCACTGATTAAGTCACAAATGGTAGATCGTAAATCATTTTGAGGCTCCTCTTGATAGGAAAAAGATGATGATTGGTCATAGTAAGGTGCCTCATACCAAGGATAAGAAGGAGAATTCATTGAATCATGGGTATAAGTCACATCAAATGGAGTACAATAGGCATTGCTCCAATAATCCCTTTCATCTTTAGGCTCTACCATTGACAGTCTTGCTAATAGTCTTATTGCCTCCACATTCTTGGTGACTCAACTAGACACCAAAAGATATCCTAACACATAAAGCAAAAGAATACAAAGGACAGAAATAAAATTATAACTTAAACGTTGAAATAAAGATAACATAAACCAATAATAACACTCAAAATTAAGAATAACAAAATAAATGGACAAAAATTTAGAAAAATTAAAAAAAATTTATACAAGTCCTAAAGTAACCGATACCAAATTTTCTGATATTACAACAATTATTCCCTAGCAACGACGCCAAAAACTTATTTTGCATTGGTTGAGTGATTATGATAATTGGAACGTTTTTAATGATTCTACTTTGAAAACCATTGTGATAAGGCAAGTGTACCTATTAAAAAGTAATAAAGTGGAATATATATAAAACTTATAGTGTTGAACCTACAGAAAAAATGGATAAGTACTAGATTAATTGGATTACAATTATTTAGGAAATTCCAAACAATTGATTAAAAAGACGAAAAATTACTAACTTATCCTAACTTGCTTCAAACCTCACAATTTTAAGTTTAAAAATGATTTCTAATTTACTAAAAATTGCCAAATTATGGAAATCAGCTAAGGATTAGGTGATTAGTGAATTAATCGAGATCTTAACAATTTTAAAGGATAAATTATAATTCCTTCATGAATTCAAGACAAACTTATGGTTAAGACTTATGCCTTTTCTTTATTAATCTTAATTTAAAGTTTGGTAGTTAATTAAGTTAAGATAATATGCTTTAATTTAAAGAAATTGATTTATGGATTTATCGTCTTAATCTCTAACTCTTACAAAAAATCAATGTTTGGTCATTCATTGATTGATTTGTGTTGTTGATTGATTTTTCCAATAATTGAAGTTGAGTTATCAAGTTTTAGATTATTTTTCACTCTAATCTTAAGTAGCTAGCTCAAAATCAGAACATTTGGACCTTCAATAAACAAAATTAGGCCTTTATACATGCATTAAAGCTCTCTTAAAGCATAAATACACCAATCCTTAGCTGTAAAATGGATTTAGCCACACATGATCATCAAAGCATACAAACACATGTATCTTAAGCCATATACTTTGATAGATTTGAAAATATAAGCTAAAATAATAAGTTTAGAATTTACAAAACAAGTTTAGAAAGCTATTGGACTTGTTTTAACCTTCTTAACGTGATTTGGATAGCAACATATCTTTAAAATCCATAATAACTCGCAGAAAATTTGAAGAACATTTAAGAATGTAAGTATAAGAACATGAACATTGATTAATCCAAAAAATAGAGAAAATATAGCAATAATTTGAGTTTGGAAATCCTTTATGATGGTTTAGAAACATAAATATATTTATTAGCAATGTTCTTCAACAAGTAGCAACTCAAAAAACATAATATAACTCGAATTACAAGTGTTTAAAGCTAAAGAACTATAAAGAACAAAAACTAAGAGAGGGGGAAGAGCCTCCCTCTCTAAAACTCATATCTGATTGGCTTTGATCCCATGTGTTTCCTTATTGTTTTCTTCTATTTTTCTGATTTATCAAACTCCCATTTGACACTAGAAGACAACTATTTTGATGGAGAACATGCCTCAGCTACAATTGTGGAGATTTTAGGTGGATATGTTTGTCTGATCTATCAATGGTACCCTAGGTTAACACACAGTGGCAACTTAAACCCCCATTGATAGATAAATTTTGACTTCTTCACCTTGGGGCTACTCATCCTTCAATAACTTGTAAAACTTCCATATTTTTTATCTAATATATCATCATTAATCAACAACCTTCAAATTAATCATAATAACACATAAATTAAGCACTTAAGCATTGAATTAGAGGCCATAATTCAATAAAAACTCAATAAAAACTCAAGAAATTATCCCCCTAATAGAGACCATATAGCTGAGTTGGAGCAAGCATATTGGACAGAGTATAGAGTTTATGAGCCGCTCCAAAGATAGGTCAAGCCATTACCTAGGCCGTCGATTGAAGAGCCTCCCTCTCTTGATCTTAAATCCTTGTCTAGTCATATGAAGTATATATATCTGAACCCACCTGAGCACATACTAGTCATTGTGTTTTCTTATCTATCAGGTGCCATGGAAGAGCGGCTATTGAGGGTACTTCGAGACTATAAGAAGGCTATTAGATGAATTATTATAGATATAAAGGGTATTATCCCTCCTTTTGTACATGCCACATTTTTATGGAGGATGGAAGCAAGACAATGGTGTAACCTTTAAGATGACTCAACCCACATATAGACATTGTAAAAGATGAGGTAGTCAAGCTTTTGGATGCAAATATTATCTATCCTATCTTTGATTTTTTTGAGGTGAATCCTGTGTAAGTGGTGCCAAAGAAAGGAGGCACCACTATGATAGAAAATGACAAGAATGAACTGATAGCCACTAGGAGAGTAACTAGGTGGAGAATGTGCATAGACTATATGGAAATTAAATGATGCCAATCAAAAGGATCACTTTCCTTTACATTTTATTGGTCAGATGATTGAGCAATTTGTTGGACATAGTTTTTATTATGCCTTAGATGGATATATCGGTTATTTGCAAATTATGCTAGCTCTAGAAGATTAAAAAAAAACACTTTTACATGTCCCTATGGTACATTTATATATGGGCGCATGCCTTTTAGTTTATGTAATGCTCCAGCTACATTTCAAAGGTGCGTGATAGCTATCTTTTCTGATATGCTTGAAACTTGCATTGAAATTTTTATAGACGAATTCTTTGTGATCGACACTTCATTTGATGTATGTTTAGGTAACTTGGAGAAATTCTTAACTAGGTGTGAAGAGACCCATTTAGTTCTTAAATGGGAAAAATGTCATTTTATGGTTCAAGAATGCATTATTTTAGTCACAAGATATCTAGCAAAGGCATAGAGGTAGACCTAGCTAAAATTGATGTTATTAAGAAAGTTCCTCCACCTAACAATATTAAATCTATTAGGATTTTCTTAGGCCATGCTTATTTCTAGCGATGTTTCATTTAGAATTATTCTAAGATTGCTAGACCTTTAATTGAGTTACTTAAAAAAGATGTTGTTTTAGATTTTGATGGTAATTGCATGACATCTTTTCAATTTTTAAAGATAAACTTAGGATTTCTCCTATACTTGTATCACTTGATTGGTCTCTTCCATTTGAATTAATGTGTGATGTGAGTGATTTTGTAGTAAGAGTTATATTGGGCCAAAGACAAGGTACGAAATTCCATCCCATTCACTATGAGAGTAGAACATTAAATAGTGCACAACGACATTATACCACCACAGAAAAGGAGATGTTCACTATTATATTTGCTTTTGATAAGTTTAGGTTGTATTTGGTTTTGTCTAAAGTTATTGTTTACATAAATCATGCAGCTTTAAAAATATTGATGACGAAACCCGATGCTAAACCAAGATTAATTCGTTGAGTTTTGTTTTTATAGGAATTCAATATTGAGCTTAGGGATAAGAAGGGGGCTAAAAATTTTGTAGCTGATCACCTCTCAAGACTAGTTGAAGCTACCATGGAGAGCGTGATAAATAAGGACATCAAGAAAACTTCTCGTAACGAGCATTTGATGGTTATGACAACCACTCTATGGTTTGCAGATTATCTGAACTACCTTACCAGTCATATCCTTCTTCCTAATTTTTCTTACTCTCAAAAGAAAAAAATCCGATATGAGGTAAAACACTATCTGTGGTATGACCCTTTACTTTACAAGATTTGTGTGAATAAGATAGTTAGGACTTGCATTCCTAAAGAGGAAACACCCTCTATATTACACCATTGTCATTATAGAGAGGTTAGGGGACATTATAAGGCATCTAGGACAGCACATAAAATCTTAGAGTGTAGATTTTATTAGCCTAATTTATTTAGGGTTGCCTATGCACTTTTTAAATCTTGTGACAAGCATCAAAGGGTTGGGAACATCACTAGAAAACACAACATGCCATTAACTGACATTATTGTCTATGAGGTTTTTAATGTTTTCGTTATATACTTTATGGGACTGTTTCCTAAGTCCTACTCTAATCAATAAATTTTGGTTCTTATTGATTATGTGAGTAAATGGGTGGAATCAGAGGCATTTCCCACAAAAGAGGCTAGAGGTGTTGTTAAATTTTTAAAGAACATTTTCACATGTTTTAGTACACCTAGGGCTATAATAAGTGATGGGGGTTCGCATTTTGTAATAAAATTTTTAATTCTTTATTAGCTATGTAACCCATAAGGTCACCACATCATACCACTCTCAAAGTAGTGGGAAAATTGAAGTTTTGGATAGGGAATTAAGTTGAAGTTTGGAATAGGGAATTAAAGAAAATCTTAGATAAAATTGTCAATGCTTCTAGGTGGGACTGGTCTTTAAAGCATGATGTACTTTGGGTATATAGGACCGAATTTAAGACACCCATTGGAATGTTACCATTCAAGATAATGCATGAAAAGTCTTGCCATCTTCCAGTTGAGTTAGAGTATCATGCATACTGGGCTATCAAATTTTTTAACTTTGATTTATCTTTTGTAGGTGTCAAGAGACTTATGCAACCTAATAAGCTTAAGGGGTTTCATTTGAATACGTATCATAATTTGAAGTTATGTAAGGAACATGTAAAGAAATGGCATGTCAAACAAATCTTACACCGAAACTTTATTGTAGGAAATCAAGTCTTGATTTATAACTCCCGTCTTTGTCTCTTTCTAGGGAAACTTAAGTCCCGGTGGACTAGGCTATTTGAGGTAAGAAAGAATTTTCCATTTGGGGTTCTTGAGGTATAAAGAGCAAATGAATCCTCTTTTAAGGTAAATGGACAAAGAGTTGAGTTATAGACGCCTAAGTTGATGGAGAATACATGTGAAAAACTCTTCTTTCTAGAGTCTTCCCCATCTCCTCATTGAATCCTTATGGTTTGTTTTTCTTATCGTAGGGCATAGATTTGCTTCAATTTTAAATTTTTTTGGATTGTGTTTTTGTTAAAGTTTTTCCTTTTCTTTATTTGTTCTGAGTTCTTTTTTAGGTTTTGCTCATTTGGTTATGTGTTGATGTTGGATCTTTGTTTTTAGGGGAGTTTTGTTCTCTTCTCCTTCCTTTGTGCTTTCTTGTGATATTTTGAACATTAGGGACAATATTCATATTAAGTTGGGGGGTTGAGAAATTATTATGCCGAGAGATAAACATTTGGATTTTTGCAAGTCCTTTCATAACTAACTTAGACGTTCTAGTGAAAATAAGGCTAAAGTTAATTAAATGTTAACTGTTATATCTTGATGTGATACATGCAATTGGTATAACCAGTATGGATTAATTCTTTTTTCTATTATGACTTTTCTTAATTTTTGGTACGAATTTATGGTGGAATTGACTCCTTTTCCATAATCCTAAGTTGAAAGAAGTTCCAAATGGATTTGCATGTGAATTTGGACTAGAAATTAATATATGCATGATGAATTCAATTATTTGAGTGAATTTGAAAGTTTATGCAACTAGTTGTGAATATTGATGATCGAGGACATTTGGTTTACATCATGACTTTGAAAAATGGATACTTGATGATTAATTTAATGTTTTATAAGTAAATGCACAATTAAAGAAAACTAAATAATGAGCAATAATTCACTTAGCTAGCTTTATACCTAAAAAGGTGAAAGTTAATGTGTGGTGCTAGTAACCAGTTGGTGTGAGGTGGCTTGGTTAAATAATCGAGAATGTTCATGACAAGGTGTTTACTTTCATGTTATAAGACCAAGTAACCTCATAACCAAGCCAAAAATGCTCAACCAATAAAATGATTGAATGTGTTTTTGCTTATTTTTGTTCATTTTGAGATTGATTTTTGTGAATCAAGTTGATGTTTGAAGAAGGAATGAAGCCAACTGAGTAGAATTGTGATGCAAATAATTGGTTGCATAGTATTTTTGGAAGATCTTTCATGGTGGATGAGTGAACTAATTTTTTGAACTAAATGATTAATATATAACAGGTTTGCATAATGATCTTAGTGAATATCTTGATATTTAGTATTATGTTTGAGGAGATGAAATTGCTATGTATAATGACCATATGAGTTGGTCCATTATTAACCTTGAGTTAGATGATATTGATTATATTTGATTGCATAAGTCATACTGAGTTGCTTTTTTAACCTTTAATCATCTTTAGAACATGTGCTTTGAATGCCTAAGTGAGTGCTTGAGGGCAACAAATAAAGTGTAGGGATGTTGTTAAGGATTAATTTACATTGATTTTGGATGCATAATTTACTATATTTTTTTCCCACATTATCTATGAACTCCACCAACTAGGAGCTATTTGTGTTAATTATAGGTACATGATGAATTAGGAACAAGTTGGAAGACTTTTGGAATGATGAGGAGAAAGATAGGTAAGGAGACAAGTTTCCAGAACTAATATGGTGGCCTATCAGCTTTCCATATTGAGATGCCTAGCCAGTTGTATTTCTCTAATTTAGCTGTCGTATGTCTTCGAATCTAGGGACCAATATAAGGGTCTCAATTGGGCCATATTACTTCACTAAGCCTTCCTTATTGATCACTGTACACATTGTTTCAATTAATTTGATGGCCAAAACACAACAAAACTAAACAAAATCACTTCCAAAACACTAGGAGACATAGAGGAGATATAAAAGATCCATTTTTTGCCACCCAAGGGGGAGTTAGAGGCAGATTCACTAGAACGTTCAAAAACTTTGGTTTTTCTCTCCAGTTTTTATTATTTTGATTTTTAATTAGATTTTGGTGATGATTTGGCTTCGGAGAGGCATTCAATTGACAGGAATCCTTAGATTATAGTAGGGAGTGACCATCTTTGGGCTATAATCTTGTTTATTTTCGTTTTTTCACTAGCTTGAATTATTTTTACACATACTATTCAATAAACATGCTCATTTGATTTATTCTTTGTGTCAATTGGTTGATATGTGTGAGTAACTAGCTTTTGGTTGAGGTTAGGAGATTCTTTCGGCTAAGAACAGATTTGAATTATATTATTTTGCATTGAATGAGTGTTAATTTCAACCAATTTGGCTTGATCACCTAGGCCAGAACCTTAGAAAATTAGAATTCCATGAGCATTGGGTTTTTAGTTGTCAGAAATTCAATTGTGCAACATACTTGAATCTAAGAGTGGTTTAAACCTTAGAATCTTATGTGAGGATTCCTAAAATTAACAAACTCAGTTTTCGGATTCTTGATTTTTATGTCTTTTATTCCAAGTTATTTACAGACAAAGTAGATAATTTGTGTTTGAAAGAGATAAGATATTTTTATGACCATTAGTAGTATCTTGGTTGGGTGAAGTAGATCCTAATTCATATCACTGCACATTTTTAAGTGATCATCCTATTGAAATTTGAAACCTTAACCAATTATTACTATTGGAAGTTTTAATTATTAAACATTGTACGGTTGCATTTTTTTATTAATTTTTTGTTTTAGGTTTAAATCTTTATTCACATTAATCAAATGTCAGTTATTTGAGTAGTCACGCATTGTTTAAAATTGATATTTTTTTCTTGGGATCTCTTTGGCGCCATACTTAGATTACTTCGTTTTATACTACTTGTTGACGAGGTACTTTTTCCTTTCGTTGGTTTAGGATTAAATTGATTAAAATTAAAATTTGGTTAGACCACAATGAATATACTTATTTAGTTTAATTTACAACTTCTTGGTTGCCTGGCTCTTAATTAGAGCCTCTAGGTTAAAGAATTTGGGACTGGATGGCTCATTATGGAGGAGACTTGTTCTCTCTAAGCTCTCTTTGCCTTTTCTTATATCTAGGCATCATTTTTGCAAAAAACACTAAGATAATTTAAACAAATAAAATCATGTCTGACTCCTAAATTGCATAATCCATTTGATCATAAGAAGGTACGATAATGATTATATAATAGGAAATGATACTAAAAAAAATGATGTAGTACACCTCAAAGTTGTACTACATCTCAAAGTTGTATCAAGTATAAGGCTTATGACTTCTTCACAACACTCGACCATCCAACTCAAGTTATAAGAATGACATGCTAAATTCATCACTTAAACACAAAGGGAAAGATGCTTATAAATCATAAACAACATGTAAGCTTCTTTAAGAATCTATGAACATACCAACCTAAATTAAAAAAAATTCATGCCACCCTTTACCAATTCAAAAACAACGCACTAATTCAACCCTTTAAACACTCTAAAACTTAGTGTTCATCCAAATTTGTTCTGTACAATCTTCTTTAGAGTGTTGATCATTAACAAGTGGTTTTCTAAGTACCATAAGAATGAACATATCACAATTAAATAACCCTTTCATCAAAACCAAAATTTTATATCAACAATTCCTGCGATTTTCACATTAAACATTTACCTATATTAAAATCATACAATTCAACTCATATTTGAATGGGTAATGTTAGATAAGATGTAATAGGACATTTTAGATTAATAGTTAACTTCAAGAGTGATGAAAAATCACACCAAATAGCCTAAAAACACCCCATCGTGTTTTAAACCCTAATTCATTAGAAGAATTCGATTCTTTATATGTTAGGAGAAAAGAAGGAAGACATACCATGTTAATTTGAAGAAAAATCCTTGAATTGATGTGCAAGAATCAAGTTTGAAGCTTGATTTTAGGTTGGGAAAGTGTAAAGAGCTAAGAGAGTTGGATTTGAATATGATATGAACACCATATGTGACGCCATTTATGATCTAACTCGTGTACATTTTTGGACTGAATTCATGGCCTGGGCTATAACAGTGGCTCAGGTTGTGAATCATAAATCAAACATGCACTAATTTTGTGATTTTTTATTTAAAATTTGTTTTAAAGCCTTTCTAATTCAGCCTTATACAAAAGTAATCAAATTTAAACCAATTTAGCAACCAAGAATGGTATGGAACTCAAAGAACATAAAAAAGTGAATCAAATCAAACATGCAAGAATGTAAACCTACTTTCAATAAATTCTAACAATCAAAGTAAAAGCAAACAAAAGAAATGCAAGAAACATTGGGATATCTCCTAGAAAAAACTTTTTTAATGTCAAAAGCTCAACAACCTTGTTTTGTTTATCCCTTATTAACTTTCTAGATTCGATACCTCCTATTCTTCTTGATATCCCCCTTTGAGGGTTGTGCATTATTGTTTTCTTCTTTACTCTACTCATTAAGGTCCTTTACATTCACGGTGGCCACTTTTTCCTTTATAGTGCTCATGGTTTGGATCATTATCAAGTCAAACTTCAAAGGTTCATTTTTATTGTTTTTCCCTATAAAGAACTTGAAGTTCCATCAATAGAATTGTCAAAAGAAGAAGATTCGTGATGGTCATTCAAAGGTAATTTACTTGTTACGTCAATTGGAGAAAGTAATAGATTCATCTTTGATTTTAGCAGTCAATTTATTCTTTAAAATATAAGTTAACACTTTCGAGGTCACTAGAAAATGTTTACCTAGAAAAAAATTATCTCATCCTCATCCTCTACATCTAAAATCATGAAATCAAAATAAAATATAAATTTATTAATTTTCACCAGTACATCCTAAATTGTAGCTTTAAGATATTTAATAGATCTATTTGTTATTTGAATGCTCATCCTAGAAGGCTTTGTGATCTCAAGTCCTAGTTCGTGAACTATCTTATGTAATATGAGATTTATGTGAGATCTTAAATCACCTAATATATAATTTAAATTTAAATTACCAATAATGCATTGAATTGAGAAATTCCTTGAGTCTTTTAAATTCTGTGGAAGTTTGTCAATAAACACGATTACACATCCTTCACTCATTGTCATTTTAAGACTCCTTTGCTTTCTTATTCAGGAGTACATCATGCATGAACTTCACACACTTTCGTCCCTACATAAGATATTCAACAAGATGAGTGTAAATATTTAATTTCTTAAGAGGGTTAAGAAACTTACCTATGTACCCCTCTAATTGCTTGATGCATAGTCTACTTAGATATGGAAGTTGTGGCTTGTACTTCTTCAAATCTTACTTTTTCTTGTTTTCATTATTTTCCTTATTCTCATCAGCTCCTCCTTCCCCTTTATCAGTTTCCTTCTCCTTCTTATTCTTCACATCTTCCTTCTTAATTCCTTCTAATTCACCAATTACCTCCTCCTCATTATTCATCAACACCACGTGTACATGTTTTTCTCCTCATTGGTCAGTGATAAGGGTTTGTTATTTAGTATTTTAAGATTTGATTCAATGTGATTTTACCCCTATTTTGATGCCAAAATGCCTAAATTATGTTTGTTATGGGTGAAAATGTAGGTTTGGACCTAAAAATATAAATTCTAGGTGAAAAAGATCAAGTTTACAGAAGAATTAGGGAAAGTTTGGACAAGAATCAAAATATGGAGCTTTAACAGCAAGTATCAATGACATCATTGATCTTACCATAACTACCGTTTATAGCCTATTATCAGACCATTCACAGGTGGTTAATACATGACATTGTTTATGGAACTGATAAGTGTTATTGATGCCTTAGAGAAAATTGCTTCACATTAAAACTCAAGTGCATTCAACTATTTTCATTAAAAAAACGTTTCGAACCATAAATAGGGAGTATTTAAGCCAAGAGAGTAGATCCATTTCATCACTTTTCTTTCTATTTTAGGCAGCCACTCATTATTCTTTATTTTCTTCTTACCTTTAGAATATTTAGCTTTCTTTCATCTTGTATTAGAGAATAATCTTAGATTTTATGTTCTAGATAGATAGATAGATAGATACCTTACTTTCATTATATTTTTATTAATGCACTATTTTTATTTATTAGTTTTCATGTTCTTACATTTGGGTTGATTTTTAATACTTATTCCTATTCAAACCTTTAAATATTATTAGATATTAATTGAATCCTTGATTTTCGCTATTTAATTTTGTTATTCCACTATGCGTGGCTAAATTTCTATGGGTTAGAAGATATTAGAGTGACAAATAGATTGCAATTGTAATATACAAATAGATTTTTTAATGAATATTGTGTTGTATGTTAAGACTAGGTTCAAAATTTGGTAAAATGTTAAGAACTATGGATTAGGTTTGATCAACCTATTTATGATGTTTATTTTAATTGCTAGGTATTGGCTTCTGATTTGTAATTGACACTAGTTAATACCATAAGTAGTAATATGTTAATTGAACTTCTAATTGAGACTTAATCAATTAGCCTAGGGTTTTAATTCTTTAAGTTACATGATCCTTGCTTATAAGGATATAGCTTTAACCATTCCCAAGTGCTTAATGCTACTACACTATTAAATCTAGAGAGCTCATTCTAGGTTATCATGTAGTTAGGGGTATTTTTAGAGCTTAATGAATTTACCTATATTTGGATGAACATAGGATCCAAGAGCTTGTTTATATCTATTGGTTAATATCTTAGTTAAGACATGATCCATATTCTTTTAATGATCAGTTGTCATTCCTTAGTCTCGAAAATATCTTCTACCTGGATTTTCACTATTGTTATTTGTTTCTGGATTTTTTACATTTTTTTATTTTCCTTAATTTCATTAGTTATATTTTATATTTATTTTAATTTCATCAAACTAGGGGTTTTTTTATTTATTTTAAATAACATTAGAAATAGTTAAAGCACACCAGTCCTCTAATCTCAACTGTTTAAATTATTTGTATTAATGGAAGCTACGCTATTGGCTTTAACATTGTTGGTTTTGTTCGAACCATGAAAAATTAAGATGATTTTGCTACCATGGATTATATGTGATGGTATATGGATTATTCTGTCAATTCCCAATTTAGTCAACTTGCTTAATTAGACTACCAACTCCTGATACCTAGCATTTATAATTCAGGTACCCTCCTCTGCAAAAGTCACAGCTCATAACCTGAGTTGATGTGGATGCAACCTTTATATTATCCAATTACCTTGTCATTTCATCAACTTTAGCCTCCAATGAGGCTATTGCATCAATATTATGCGCTCTTACTCTAGGCTTAGGCTTCTATTGTGCATTACCATTTTGGTAAGTATTTATGGTAATATTATTTATTAATTCTTCCAATTACTCAGGGGTTTTAAGGCTTATGATGTTGCCATAAGATGCATATATTAGTTGTTTAATGATAAAGCTTAGGGCACTATAGAAAGCCTATAAAAGCATCCCCAGATCAAAGCCATGGTAGGGACACTTCTTGAATATGTCCATCAAATACTCCCATGCCCTATACAAATTCTCTTGCTCCTACAACTAGAAAGAAATAATATCATTATGTAATTTAACTAATTGAGATGAAGGGAATTACCTTGTTAAGAATTTTTCTATAAGCTAGTTCCAAGAGGTGACGAAACCAAGATGATTAGATTTAAGCCATGAGTTTACTCCACTTTTTAGTGTGAAAGGAAATAACCTTAGTCTAATTTCTTCCTTTGATAATCCAATTAAATTAAAAGTGTCATAAATCCTTAAATTCAAAGTGTCATAAATCTTTAGAATACTCACAATGCATTTGAGTCCTCATCTATAACCCATTAGATTGAACATAATTTTGGAACATTTGTATCATTTGGAGTTTAATCTCAAAGGTCATTGTCTCAACCTTTGGCTTATGTACTCTATAATAAGTACCTTGTAGAAAGGGTATAGATAAATTCCCCATTTTTAACTGAGTTCTGGGTCCCGACTCTCTATCCCTGTTCTCTAATTGTACGGCTTGATCCTTAAGCTTCTCTTAACTGGCAGATGTCTTTTCTCTCAAAGATCTACAAAATGTTTTTTCAACTTTGGAATCAAACTTTAAGCAAATCTGTAAAATGACTTCTTATCATATACTAAAGTGCCTAATTTGAAAATCAAAAGAACCAACGAAAGATCAAGTGAAGAAAAGATCTTTAAAAAAAAAATTTAAGACATAAAAGTGAAGAAAATTAAAGTTAAAAAAATTGAAAAAGATGAAATTAAAAAAACAAAACAAAGATGGTTAGTTTAATAAAGAGTAGAAGTTCCTAATAATAAAAAACAATCCTTAGAAACGATGCAAAAAACTTGATGTATAGTCTACACTACTTAAGTTTTAAATAAAATAAATCCAAATCTCAAATAAACAATATTAAGACCATAAATATGCAAGTGCACCTATTGAATCATAATAGAGATCCTATGAGTTTGGATTGTCGATCCACAAGGATTGTTGAACTACTAATGATCTCATATCCTTGATCTATCCTATTTAATGGGTGATTTGTTAATTGATTACTAAAATTAAACCTTCATAATGAAAGGTAATTTTAAAGGCAAACTATTAAGATTTAACAAGTAATCAAGATGTTAGGACCTAGATAGTTAACGCCCTCAAGACATGTTCGTGTTCCTTGTTTAACCTTGATTCAACAGTTCATTTATATTTGCTTAGACTAGAGGTTCCTTAAATTAAACTATACTCTCTCTCGAGTTATGTAATTCCTATTCCTTCAGTAAATTAAGTAGAAGTTCTCTTTATCTCAAAATATAAATTAAAATGCATTAATACGTTCTATAGAACTTATTATTTTGATTAAGTTCACACCTAATCTGAAAGTCTCATGTAAGCCTATCACTAAGTTTTTATGCAAGATTCATTATTATGGATCAATCTATTTATATATATAATCTATTAATCCAAACATATGAAATGACATAATTTGAATTGAAACTTTTGTTCACATAAAAGTCAAAAATCAATTGCATCAATTCCATCTATAAATCTATGACAATATATGGAAATTCAACATTAAATCAAAGGAATAATGTAAAACACTACATATAATGGTTCATAATCATCTAGATCTTACAAGAAAATTAGTTCCTAAAAATAATGAAATAAATAACAATAATCTTAGAGAAAATAGGGATTAAGAAGCTCATGTATATGGTGCTTAAATCCTTTGACTCCTCTATGATGGTTATTAGACAAACCACTCTTAATCTTCACTTTCTTCATGTTTTGAACCAATTAGCCCCTTCAAATTTTCTTTAGATCTTGTTTATATGGATTTGAATCCTTTAAGGTCTTGGTTCTAGCTATGGGACTCCAAGGATTAAAATGTTATTGAAAAGCCTAGGAAAAATGCTTAAATAGCCAAGCAAGCCTGACTAGGTTGTGGCTTGGCTCACAGTTGTGAACTAGGCTATACGCTCTTTTATACGTTTTCATAACTAGGCTTATGACCATTAGCCTGGCCATAAGCGTCTATAGCTTTCGATTCTCTTCGTCATTTCTTGTTACAATCTTTATAATATGGCCTATGGCCTTGATATTTGATGTGGAACTCCATAAGTTAGTGCTTTTTCTCCTCCTTTTGATTCCACAACTCTTCTAACTCCACAAGTTCATCCAATTACTCTTTAAAGTCCTAAAAAAACATGAATATTCATAAAAAATAACATAAGTAACACATCATTAAAGAATTGACTAATTTTGCTTACAAATCACATAGATATACCACTTAAACGTAAGGTCATCATCATGAAAAGCATGCATACAAGATGAATGATTTGGGAAGTATTAGTTGTCTCTATATGACACCTAAGAGGGAGTTAAATTAGGTGACTAAAATTTTCCAAGTCTTTTCTCCTAATTGAAAAAAAAAATCCCTCTTGATCCAATGCATAATATGAATAATATGTTAAATCAATAAAACAATAACTATTGAATTAAGATAATTTTATTAAGTAAATAAATAAGGGAAGATAAATGAAAACTAATTTATAAAGGTTAGGTGTACAACCCATAGTTGTGTCCACTCTTTAACCACCTATTAAAAATTTCACTATACCAATCTTTGTCACAGTTGGAGACCAATTCTTATAACTATCTTCTTTATGGGTAAGGACTAATACTTACAACTATCTTCTCCACGTGTAAAGACCAACCCTTATAGCTATCTTTCTTATAAGTTAACATCAACTATTACAATTTTAGTTCAACAATCCTAACACCCTAAAACACACTTAAAAAGATCTCACTTGATAAATCAAAATGTTTAAAAGGGCTCTTTACACTTTCAAGATGGATGCATCTAAAACACTTCAACAATAACCCTAAATACCACCCAAAAAGATCATGTATTACTTTAGATTTAATTCAACTTAATGGGATGCTTATACGTAGTCTAAAACACCTATTTATAGGTATAAATCATTTAAGTAGACTTTTATAGTCATTGGAATATATTAAAATCATTTACTATCAAGATTTTATGCCTATTGGTTGACCAGTTAAGTCTGATTGGTTGGCCATTCTATCCCATTAGTTAACTAGTCACTGGTCGATGAATCTATTCTAGTGGTTGATTAGTTTTTAGTTGAGCACCATTAGTTCAGTAGCCTTTTCATAAACTAGCTTTTTACACTTTTCAACACATCCAAACTATCCTAAAACATATCTCATCGTTTATTTTTAATAATTTCTAATATACACACACTTCAAAATATTTTTCAAAAAGATTTTGGTACATTGAAAGGAATATTTAAAAACTTCCCCACACATTTCCTCTTGATTATGTAATCTACATGCATAAACTATAAACATAAATGTTTATACATGATTTTGAGTCTATAAATATTTTAGGAAAATCAATATAAGACTTATAATAAAAAGTTACAAAGTATAACCTATTAAAAATACTATCTTGATCTTTTAACCTTCTCTTTAACATTTGCTTTTTGTGAATTTGCATTTTAGTTCTAATGGCTACAAATTGTATCTCTTATCAATATTTTTCAATCCTTTCTTTCCAATACAACAATAGTAATGAAACCACTAGTAGTAAGGTTGTTTTGTCATCATCAAAATGTAGGTGGTGCTTAAATTGGTTCAACAATGATATTAATGGAAGTTGTAATTGATTTATTTTTCTTTTTGTAATCCCTATGGGTGAAGACTAATCTTACTTTAATTGGGCGAAGAGTAACTCTTGCAACAATCTTGATTATAAGACTAAGAGGAACCCTTTACAACAATCTTGGTTAAAGGACAAGAAGAACCTTTATAATAATCTTGGTTAAAGGCCAAGAGGAACCTATCACAATCTTGATTCTAAGGCCAAGAGGAACCTATCAATCTTCCTTTCTAATAGATGAAGAGTAACCCGAACAACACATTGAAATTATACAATTTTTTTCCCACAAGGAAAACCCTTCAACCAAGCTCCCTTGAGTTTCAACACAAGCTTATATAGCTTTTTAAACCTTGATGAAAATCAATACATGATAAGGAATCAAATGCAACAAATGTAATGCCAATGCCTTATGTAATCTCTAATGCACATACAAGACCAAATCCAATCTAATTCATAAACAAATACTTTTTCAATTAAAATCTTATTTATTATAGGCCAAGAACAACCTATCAAATCTATTTTAAATGGCAAAGGGAAGCTTATAACACAACAACAATTAACACAAAGTCAATCCCCTAATTTAAGTCACCAATCACATCTTCTATAGTGATTCACTAAAGCAAATGCAATAAAACCAATTATGAAAATTATAGAGGCAACAACAAATTATAACCAGCCTCCTAACACATCAATAGATTATTAAAAATCAAAATTATCTAGAAATATCAAAATTAAAGCCCCAAAAAATCTGATTTC
>JAOXYD010225756.1:0-18499 GCA_028565735.1 Pinacopodium congolense
GTTAGTTTTGCAAAGAAAATTCAAAATGAAAAGTCCTTATCTATTGCATCCATTAGAAGTGATCATGGTAGAGAATTAAAAAATGAAATGATTTAATGCTTTTGTGATGATCATGGCATTATGCATAAATTTTCTGCACCTAGGACACCTTAACGAAATGGTGTAAAAGAAAGGAACAATAGATCTCTACAAGAAATGGCATGAACCATGATAAATGAGTATGAATTTCCAAAATTTTTTGGACTGAAGGCATTGCATGTATATTTCATATCACCAATAGGGTGAATATTAGACATAAGTTAGATAAAACTCCTTATGAACTCTCGAACGACAAGAAACCAAAAATTAGTCATTTAAAAGTTTTTAGTTGCGAATGTTATATTTTTAATAATAAAGATAGTTTGGGAAATTTTGATTCTAAAATAAATGAAGACATTTTCTTAGGATACTCTTTATCAAGTAAAGCATATAGAGTTTATAATAAGAACTCTTATGTTGTTAAAGAGTCTATGCATGTAATTTTTAATGAAACTAATCCTTTCAAAAGAAAGACTGTACTTGAGTTTGATGATGCAGATGTATCCAAGGGATTAGAACATCTTGCACTTGAAGATAATGGACAAACATCACAAATTGTTGAACTAAGTAGAAAAGTAGAACATGAAGAGCTACTAAGAGATTGGAGGTACAAGAAGGATCATCCCACCGACCAAATTATAGATGATGTTCACCAAGGGGTAACCACTAGATCAAAATTTAATTTATCTCATATTGCATTTCTTTAAAAGATTGAACCTAGGAATATAGAAGAGGCTTTAGATGATGAGAATTGGATCTTAGCTATGAATGAGGAGTTAGAACAATTTTCACGAAACAATGTTTGGATTTTAGTACCTAGACCTATAGATCATCCTGTCATTGGTACAAAAGGGGTTTTTAAGAATAAATTACATGAATAAAGTAACATTGTGAGAAAAAAAAGCTAGATTGGTGGCTAAAGGGTATAACCAAGAAGGGGGAATAGATTATGATGAGATATTTGTTCCTGTAGCTAGATTAGGAGCTATTAGATTACTTCTTGCATTTACATCTCACATGGTTTTAAACTTTTTTAAATGAATGTAAAAAGTTCATTTTAAAATGTTTTTATTGATGAAGAAGTGTATGTTAAACAACCTCCTGGTTTTGAATGACATAATGCACTCGAACACATTTTTAAATTATCCAAAGCATTGTATGGTTTAAAAAAAGCATATAAAGAATGGTACGATAGATTAAGTGCATTTTTATTTGCAAATTATTTTGAAAAGGGGAAAGTAATTACTACATTGTTTATTAAGAAGGATCAAAATGATTTTTTGATTATTCAAATATATGTAGATGATATTATTTTTGGTGCTATTAATGAATATTTGTGTGAGGATTTGATAAGTGTATGAGTAGGGAGTTCGAAATGAGCATGTTGGGAGAATTAAATTTCTTCCTCGGACTTCAAATTAAGCAAATGAAGGATGGTATCTTTATAATTCAATCAAAGTATACACGAGAGCTTCTAAAGCAGTTAGATATGGATCAATCAAAACCCTTAGGCACTCCCATGAGTATATCTACCAAGTTGAATAAATATGAAGATAGAAAAGAGGTAGATGTAAAACTCTTTTAAGGTATAATTAAAAGTTTATTGTATTTAACCGTTAGTTGTCCAAATATTATGTTTACTTTCTGTTTTTGTGCATGTTTTCAATTTTCTCCTAAAGAATTTGATTTGCTAGCTGTTAAACGTATTTTGAGATATTTTTGTGGCACTTTAAATTTAAGATTATAGTATCTTAGAAATACACATTTAGACTTAGTTGGATATTCTGATTTCGATTATGCGAGTAGTTTGTTGGATAGAAAAAGTACATCTAGTGCATGACATTTTCTAGGAAATGCACTAGTTTCATGATTTTGTAAAAAATAAAATTTGGATGCATTGTCTACGGTGAAAGTTGAATATGTAGCCACTGGTAGTTGTTGCACTCAAGTATTGTGGCTTAGACAACAACTTAGGGATTACGGTCTGCATCTTGTTAGAATTCCTATTCGATGTGACAATATTAGTATGATTTGTTTGACTAAAAATCCCATAAAACATTCTAGGACTAAGCATATAGAAAGTTGATATCATTTTATTCGAGATCATGTGCAAAATGACGATATTTAACTTGAATTTGTTGACACATTGCATTAATTAGCAAATATCTTTACTAAATCATTATGTGAAGATCGTTTTTGTACTATTAAAAGAGAAATTGGTATGATTGATGGTCTCTCTCTTTGATTGTTATGTTTACACCTTTTATGTTGATTCCAAATAGGGTGAGAAGCATGCATGCTTTTAGGGGGAGTTATTGTTAAATTCTTGTTTAATTTAGGGAGAGTTAGATAAGCATGAAGTAAGGGAGAGTTAGTGAGAACTATCTGTGTTGTTTAAATCACTTAGTTTTGTTATTAATAAAAACAGGAAGATTGTTGAACCAAGGGTGGTTCCACTCGATTTTGATGATGAAAATAAACTTTTTCTACTAATATTTTTGTTTAAGTATTTTAAAGATAGGTATGTTGAAAATAGGATATTTAAGTGAGTAAGGACGTTGCTGAAGACCGAAGGTCGGTCGACCGAATACAAGCACAAAAGGAAGCATAGGTCGACTGAAGGAAGATCGATCAACCAAACTATGGAGATTGTTCGATCTAATGAACACCTTGAGACAAAACTTGAAGATCAACTGATCGAATGAGATAAAACCTAAAGATTGGTTGACCGAATGAGACAGAACTTGGAGATCAACCAACCAAATAAAGACCAATCAACCGAATAATGGATATCGGTTGATCGAATGAATAAATTTAGAAGATCGGTCGACCGAACATGGGTCTATCAGTAGATCAAACAAAGCACAACGGTCATATTACTCAATAGATAGAAGATTTACCTAGTGGACAAAAATGATATACAACGGATATCTCTATTAGACAACGATTAGAAGAGTTGATTAACGCTCCAACAACTATTTGAGCCTTACTCTTTTCTATAAATAAATGAGGAAGCAAGGAGTTAAGTGCGAAAATTATCTTTCAAGCAAAATGAGTATGAAAAACAAGAGTTTACAACTTTTTGTGCATTGCATTTTTTTTTTTTTGTCTTGTGAGAAGTAAGCTTGTACACTTGTTTTATTTCTTTAATATTTGAGAGGCTATTCTTAAGCCTTAAAAAAAGGAAGAAAGGTTATTGTTGAACTTTGAAAAAGAAGAGTTGATTATCCTTGAGCCAAAAATGATTTGTATGTTGTTACAATTTTCAAGTTTGTATTTCTTATTTTATTTTCAATAATTACAAGCACTCTTCATATTATTTGTTTCATAGTTGCATACTTAGCTTCCGCAAATTATTTTTAGCTTTTTTTGTGTATTTGCTTAAAAAGTTTAACAACCTAATTCACCCCCTCTTAGGTATCATTTAGGACCAACAAAAGAAATAATTAAAGAACACATAATTTATTAACTAAAATAAAAGATTTAAAGAGATATAACTAAAATATCCTTATTCTAGTTACAAATTTTGCTCCTCATTCCACCTTGAATGCTCCTTACGAACCTCAATATCAAAAACTAAACGAAAAGAAATAACAAAAGAAACAAAAACTTAAACTTGATGTGGAAATAAGAACCTAACTACTTGACTTTGGAAAATTTTGCTTGTATTTACATGTTTATCTCTCTTCTTTTCGCCTTACTTTCCTTTTCTAAAACCTAAGCGGTGGTAGTAAAACGATGCCGTTTAACTCCCTTTCAAACGTTATTTAAGTAGCAGTCAAGATGTTTCTAGCTAAATCTTCCTTCTTATTGGTTGTTACTTGCTCAACTTGCTTCCAACTTGTAGCTAAGGCACATATGAAGGTAGAGAACTCATTTCATACAAGATTAACACAGATTAGAGAAGCTTAGATCAGATTTAGTGTAGGTTTTCTCCTTTCTTCCTTTAGGATAGATTTTTCTTTGCTTTTTTTTCCAGCTTTGTTCTTTATAATTTCAGGTTATTTTTAGGATTTCTAGGAGTTTGTTAAGGTGATTGAAGGTGTGTATCACTTTGTAACATCATTTGGAAAAATCTAAATCCTTTAATTCTTTCATTCTCTTCATTCATATATGTTCAAGAACATATTGTTATGGTTGAATCTTTTTTTCTTGGTTATATATGATGTTTTAATTTGAGTTTTTGCTTAGTACATGTTTTTGAATGGATTGATTGATTTTATATAACATGTTGGATGATGATATTTGTTTATTTTAAGTTCTTAATGTTTATCTTAAATTGGCCACCTAAGATAAGATGAAAGATGATTAAGAATATGATAGTTATCTACTTTAATCATTGAAAAAATCAATAAAAAATATGATTTTAATTCAGTAGAGGACCAATTACTAATTAATCATGAGGATACTAGTCTTAGAAGATGGATTTGAGATGATTTTAATTCTTTAACTTTAGGCCTAATGCCTAATATTGAAGAAAACCAAACTTCAATTTGAGATTATTAGAGGTAAAACATTGTCTTAACCATAACATTGTCTTGATTTAGTGAAGACCCTAGATTAGATGTTCCAATACTTTTCATAACTCAATTAAGTCATATAAAGCCTAATCCTTAGTTAATTAATCAATTTGGCAATTCTTATGCAATTTGAAGTCCATTGCATAAGTTGGAAGCCTCTAGGTTAATTTAGTTGATCTAACCCATTTAATTTAGTAATCTTGAGCTCTCTAAATAATTGTAATTCGGTTGACCTAGTAGTCATTAACTTTTCCTATAGGTTTGATATTTCTAAGTCATAAAAATAATCTATTTTATTACTTATTGACTAGTGTACTTGTCGTATTTATTGGTTTTGAAATTGATTTAAGAAGGTTTGCTTTAATTGTTTAATTTGGTAATCAATTTGCATAATTTAGACCTAATCAACTAGTAACACTTTAATACCTTGAATTGATATATACCTAAAACATAATTGAATAAACTCTTTGGGGGGGGGGGGGAGATTCATACATTAGTAAGTGTAAAAACATCTTGAATCATAACATAAAAACCTATATAGATTGCCCTTATCAGTTTTCATATTGTTGCATTAGAAAGATAGGATTGAAAAAAAGAAGTTGGAAGACACAATTCAGAGATAAAATTGGAGTATTAAAGCCAAAGGTTTATGCATGAAGATCGAGATGTTGAATGAAGGATCAAGAACCAAGACAGTAAAATTGAATAAGTTTTCTTTTGTATTTTTTCATTGTAAGTCTTTTCTTGATCTTTCAATATTGTTATTGGGTCCAAATATTACATATTGCATTTATGCTTAGCATTTATAGAGAGAAACTTTTAAATAATCATCCAGATGCATAAAAATATTTTTGGAAAATTAGTTTAATGTGTATGTTCTAAGGATTATTGGTAAAGAAGCATTTGAAAATATTGAGATTTGATTTAGGGTGATTTGAATGTATTAATGTATGTTAAAAACCAATTTTTACATGGACTAGTTAATTAGTTATGGTTAATCAGCCATTGGTCAATCAATGTGTTTGGTAATAGTCAATCAGTGTGTCAATTTCATAGGGTTTGGTTGATTAGTAGGCTAGTCTAGTTGACCAGTGTGTTTGAGTGGTCGATCAGTGTGTTTTAAAGTTTGTAGGAACTAGACGACCAACGAGTGAGACTAATCAACTAGTGACTAGTCTATTAGTGAAATTGATTAGTCAACTAGTGGTTTGGGAAATCAATCTACAAAGGCTAGTTTCAACAATAAAAAATTGAGTAAATGATTTATAATGAGTTCTAACGACTATAAATATCTAACCTATAAATAGGTTTATCGAATGAGTATTTTGCACAGAGTGTTGGAAAACATTAATATGAGTTATGAAAGTGTTTTAGTGTTTTATGGTTAGTTTTTATTGTGTCTTTTGTAAAATTTTGATGCATGCATTCAAAAGTGTGTATGTAAGCCTCTTAAACACTTTTAGGTTGATCAAGTGAGATATTTTTGTAAAGTGTATTTTAGGATGGTATGATTGTGAGGTTGAAATTATAAAGGGTTACTCTTATATCCATTGAAAAAGAGAGTGATTGTGTAAAGTTTATTCTAGATCCCATGAAAAAGAGAAGTGATTGTAAAGTAGTTAATTTGATAATGAAATTTCTAACAAGGAATTGAAGAGTCTAAGTACATATGGGTTATTCATCAAATCACTATAAATTTAATGTGCATTTCTTTTACCTTACCTTTTACTTTTCAAGTTTATTTTATTTCTATCATATTATTATATTGTTCATTATATTTTGAAGCTTCCACATTACATTTTAATTAAGAGGGTAATTTTAAATTAGGAATTTTGATAACAGAAGTCACCCATTTTTGGGTATTATATAGGGACCAACAATTGATATTAGACTAAGGAATCACACAAGTATATTTCTTAAAATAATAAGTTTAAGATCATCATGACATATTTTGATAGTGAAACTGACAATGGGTAAATTATATAGTTTTATTGGCATATTATTAAATTTTACCCATTTTCATTTTATTTAAGTCTCCTATTGAGCCTTTTTATGAAGTTATAGGTAAATATTGCATTTCGGGATTCCATTCTATAAAAGGAGTAATTTTTATTGAAATGAATAGAAGTAAAGCACAAACACACAACAACGGCATTCTTATCTTCATTAATGTTGTCATTATGGTGATTATAAGAAGTTAGAAGATAAAAGGTGGCGTACAATGATGTTGTTGTTCTACCCATATACTACTATCATGGTCATACAGAAAGATAGTGCAACAACATCCCATTGATATAGCATTATTGTTTTAGACCTCAAGTGTTATTATAGTCCTTGTGAACCTAAGGTTGAAAGTGGAATTTGATCTTAATTAGGAAAAATCTTTACAAACATATACCAATTATGGTCTCCTAACCTTACTAAGGGCCGTAAAGTATAGAAAGGAACATGTTGGGTTGGGGGGGAGGTGGGAGGTTTGCTTCTAGAGATTTATGGACAACTAAAGAACGTGAATAAAAGGAGAGACATTAATCATGGCTATGCTTTAAGGAAGGTAATTAGATTAGGTGGCTAAAAGACAAGAGTCTTAATGACAAGGAGATATCATTTTCATGAGTTTTATTGTTCTCTACTTCTTGAGTGCTTTTATGCTATATTCATTTTGTTGATGAATTAGTGTTTCATTATTTAGTTAGGAACCTTCTGAATTTGATTATATGTGAACAATCCTTTATTTTAATTCAAATGATTTGTTTTATATTAAGTTATCTATGTTTGCTAGTGTGAATAGATTTTACTTTTAGGTAAATTATCTATATTTTTATGTATGATAAGTTATTACTAATAGAGAAAACATTTCATTTAAATTAGATAAATTCTCTTAATATAAGAAAAATCTAAAAGTCTGAATTTAAAATAACTTTACCCAATTGAGTGCGTATTCTTCTTGACACTACTTTAGTTGATCTACTTAGTATAATGGTGTAGTAAATTAATATTAATTTTAGTATTTAATTCTATAATTAATTAATTGTTAGGTTAAATAATAATTTTACAATTTAGAGTAATTAAAATCTTACTATAAACAATACTAAACTCATTAATATACTCTAGAAATAATAGGTGAACTTTCCTAAAGTAGATACAGAAGTTAGTTTTTTTAGATTCAAAACTAATAATCAGAAGGCATAGATAGACTCCATTACTTTAATGGTGAAAATTACAGGGTTTGAAAAATTAGGATAAAGTAGTTTCTTCTATTTATAGGAGCAAATTTTTGAAAAATTATAGAGAATGACCCTCACATTGTTTTGAAAATAATTATTGTAGATAATTTGGGGACAATAATACCAAAGATTGAAAGTGATTGGGATGAAAGGGATGAAAGCCTTATTACTCCTAATTACAAAGTTTTACATATTTTATTTTATGTATTTAAGAAAGGATGAGTTTAATATAGTTTTTAGTTTTGAATTTGCTTGGCGTATATTAGAGATTACTTAAGAAGGAACCAATCATATTGAAGAAGACAAAAATGAGCATACAAAGGAAGAAGTAGCTCATATATGCTTCATATACGATGAGGTATGATCATAAATTCTTGGAAAAATAATGATGAGGTACCCACATTCTCAAATTCAAATAGTGATGATGATGATTTTTTTTTTGTTTCTTGAAAGATAAAGAATGCATTGATAAAAAGAGAACTTAATAATAATAGTTTGAAAGGATTAAAAAAAACACTCTCAAAACACCTTAACTACTTTACTTAAAATGTAAAAACAAAAGAACACCCCTCCCACACAATTTCCTCTCTTGGAAGTTACAAGAAACTCCGAAAACTCTGATTAGCTTTCAACCGATCAAGAGCTAATCTATTAATTGTATTGTATTGTATTGTTGAGCTAATTTACGATGAATTCATTAAATTCTTAGGAATAATGATTAAGAAAAGGAGAAAAATGTTATGTCTTCTAAGTATAAGGAAACATTAAACCTTCTAAATGTTTTCAAATTAGATAATGAACACTTGAAAAATGAATTACATAACATTATAGAATAAAAGATTATGAATAATAGTGATGTGTAAAAATTGACTGATAAAAGTGCTTCTTTGAAGAAGGAATTAAAAAGTGTTAAGAACTTATTGTCTAATTTCGTTAAAGGAAAAATAAAAATTAGAACATGCTAGGTGCATAAAAAGCATTAACTAATAGATTTAGTTTAGGATTTACCTATAAGAACATAACATCAACTAGTAAGATTACTTATGATTTTTTAATTAAAGAAAAAATCAATTAATAAGGAAAGCACTAAAGAAGTGCTGCAAGAGGTTACAAGGCTAAACATATTATTTCATGGTCATTACAAAAGAGCGTAAGCTATCTTCTCTTATACTAATAATGTTTTGCAAATTGGCAAGTAATGATTATAGAAATTTAGGATTGTTATTGATTTCAATCCGAGCAAGTAACTATTGTAAAGACATAGATGCATCATAAGACATCCTTACTACTAGCACCTAGATGCAATCAGAGACGTCCTCTTTATAAGGTGACACCAACCTAAGTCACAAACTCCATCTATCTAACAACCATTAAGAGGGATGGAGTACATATAGCTTTACTACTAGAAACTCTCTAATCCATGCCAAGCTATTCATATAGAATGTTTCCTTATTTTGGCTAGCATTTTCAAAGATCCTATAATTCCTCTCCCTTTAAATAGAGTACATATAGAAATTGAAAACTATTTTGAAAATATATTGATCTTGCTTGTTTAAGTGATAAGATAAACCGGCCCAACTTATGATATCTATCATGTCATTCCTACTACATGTCGTATGCCATTTGAATTGGTGCCATTTGAATTGGATTTATTCCCGTACAAGTGTAGTATATGAGAACTTGAAAGAAGGTGTTTAGTAGTTTCATTCAACTATATACAAAACTTTCATAATGGGTTGAAATTCCTAGAATCCTTTATCCTATCCATGGTGCTTAACCTATTTAAGATTGCAAACCAAGTGATAAGGTTTGCCTTAAGCATCCAATGGTGGAACCAAACTACTTTATGATAATGCTTCTTAGCTTTTTCATCCTTAAAGAGTGGAAAGTAAGACTTGTTAGTAAATATTATAGATGATTGCTTTAGCTAGATGACCTTATCATGCATTATAGAGTTTTGAGGTTTAAGAGGAAAGCATTATGTTAGAGGGAAGGAACCTAAGCCCAACATTTATCTCAAATCAAGGAGCTAACTCTTGTAGCCAATGGAAAATAATGCTTCAAATGCTGCTCTCTAGGAGGGAGGTATAAAGTACAACTTAATGACTAGTTATCACGCCATAAGCTAATTACTTCCCCATTCCTAAATTTGTGCCTAACTTCAAGTTGGATCTTATCTCTAATTCACTAATAATCTACTCTAGGATTAATTTCCCAGATACTCATGATATTAAGGTAGTAATAATGAATCCATTTCGTTTATAGAGCCTCCATATTAGTTCCATTCTCCACAATCCTTTGGCCAAAGCATTTTTTTAGTTACTAAGATGGGTATGTCCATACTACCTACCTGCTTAAAACTGTTTAATGTTTGCCAGTTAACCTTACAATTTTCTTTCCTATAAGCATCAGCTATCTAGAAAAAATTGCAAAACAATTTGTTGATAGTTTTCACAACTGTTTAGGTAAGCCTAGAGGGGAAGTCTAGTAGGAATGTAAATTTGAAAGCATTGTTATTATGAGCTATAACCTTCCTACAAAAGATAGCCATTTATTACACTAGTAACCTATCCTTTTTTCAATTTTCTCAACTAGCCTTATGTAGTCTCTAAGTGATAGCTTCCTAAGAGTAATAGGAACCCCCTAGATAGATGAAATGGAGCTCCATAACTTACATACCTATGATAGAGTAAAGGAGAGGAGCAAAGTTTCATGCACTTTCAAACATAAAGAGTTAGTTTTTTTTAAATCTATTTAGCTGCAAACTAGATAAACTATTAAATACTTGTAAGGAATCCATAAAGAAAGAAACTAATAGGGATTAGCTCCATAAAATAGCAGCATATCATTCATAAATGTAAGAATTATGAGATTAAGTTCTCTGCACTTTGAATGGTATTTGGAAGCTAAACTCTTTCTAGTTTTGGACTTAACAATCTTCACTCGTACCTTCATGCACAAGGTGAAGGTGTAAGGTAAGAGGTGGTCTCATTGATTCAATCCTCTTGTACCTTAGAATATAGATCTAGATTCACCATTAACTAGAATGTTATATGAGATTATTAAAATGCATTTAAAATCTAGTTGAAAAAGATAGGGGAAAACCAAAGGCAAGCAATGTGTACTTGAGTAAATCCCTATCAATAGAATTATAAGTCTTATGGAAATCTAGTTTAAGTACATAATTTTTAGAGAATTCCTATTATGATAAGCCTTAAATAGAGCTTAAGAAATAAATAAATTATTCCCTATTGATTACCTTCTATTAATGCTCCCTAAGAGAGGTTTATAATTTCTTTTAATGCTCCTGTCAATCTATCTACCATTATTTTAAAAAATGATGAAATTTCAATAGGTTATGGGTCGATAATCTTTAAGAGATAAAGGATTGGAGATCTTAGAAACAAGTGTGATGTATGCCTTGTTGACGTTCCCTAATAACTTGTAATGAAAAAAAAATTAATAATAACATTAGTCAAATGATTCCCAAGTATGCTCTTTAGTTTTTTTTTTAAGAAGAAGAAGAAGAGGCCATTAAGGTTATCAAGGCCAGGGGATTTATTTGACTTAATGCTTATAACTAATGCCATAATATTATTCCTTGTGACAGCTTAGATAAGGTCAATAGCTTATTATTTCGTTATTTGTGCATAGATGAAATGATGTATTTCCTATATAAAGGGGTGGCATTAACTAGTAATTCTAAGCAATCCTTAGTAGTAGAAGAAGGTTTCTTGCTTGATGGATATAGAATCCTGAATCCTTTTACTATTTCTATCAATAGTAGATGCCATTTTGTTCACTTTCCTTTTAGAGAGCATTTTGTTGAAGTAGAAAGATGAGTTGCAATACAAGTTCTAGATTTCTATTTAAGGAGGCAGTGATGAATTGCGACGGTGAAGGAGTAGATCCTTAAAGAAGTTTTTTCTTGCTTAATCTTCAATTTATTATGTGGATCTAGATTGACCTCTACTCGTGCCTCTTACAAGATTGCTTTACAGTGTTTTATATCAGATCTTCTACTTTTTACAAATTTATAATTAATGGATTGAAACTCCTCCTACACTCTGTAAAGTTTCTTATAGTGAATATATTGTAAATGACCATGCACTTAAAATTCTATACCTTTTCTTATTTCATCTCCAAAACCATCTAACTCTACGAGATAGTTATAAAATTTGAAATAAGTGGTAATAAGGTACCAAGTTATGAAATTACGGATCTCTAGTGGAGAATAGTCTGAATTGAGAGAGGAGTTGAAAAAAGCTTTACTATTTAGAGATGTTAAGAGCCATATGTTATTAACCATTGCTTCATTCAATTTTTCCCTGATCAACCTATTTGTTGATTAAGTATTGCTCCAAATGAAAAAAAAAATCTTCATATCTTAAGCTTGTGAATCTTAATTGAGTTTCATAAAAGGAAAAATCCTTACAAGGCTTGGCTATATTAATAATCGATTCGAATTCAAAGGGATCAATAATGGCATTGAAATCACCCATAATTAATGAAGCAGTGGAAAAATTAGCACTAGCAGTTGTTAAATTGTCCACAGCATAACTCTTTAAAAAGAAAATTTTGAAGCATAGACAAAAGAAATGCATAGTTAGATCTTAAAGGCATTTAACAAAACAAATAAATGCATAATCTGGTCAATCTCTTGGTGGTGATTGACTAAGATGATTTATGGATTATAAGCAGCAAAAATTGTGCCATTGTAATTCTGAGAGTTATTAGTGATGATATGCCACGTGCTTTCAATGAAAAAAGGACTCATGTGGTTATTACTTTTAAGCTTAGTCTCTAAAAGGACAAAAACAAAAGATTTTATTAACATTATATATTCATATAGAGCTTGTTGATTATGAGAACTATTGAGTCCTCTCATATTTTAAGACAGTATGAGCATCATTTAAAATTGTTGAGGCCTTTGACTTTGGTTTTTTTAACTTGGTCTCCTTTTGGAAGGCTTAATAAAACCTTTAAAATTGTTTTCCAATATAGTTGGGAAGGCTAATAACTAAGGGCAAGTTTCTAAGGAGCACAATTGATGATCTCATAATTAACCACCCTTTAAGAGTCTAGTTTCTCATCTATGATATTATTGTTATAGTTATACTCGAAAACATTTATAAGGGTCTTGCGTGTGGTATCTAAATGTTTAGGATTTGATGATCAACAAGGGTAAAGCAATCACTTGAATGGGGTTAGATCACTATAGGAGTGTCCACTTGAGTTTAAATAGTATCACTAGACTATTGTGGGCTTGTAACTTTAGGAGTTTGCTCAATAGGAGTAGATCAATCATTTTACTAGGATTGTAACACTTTAGGTGTGACTCCTTATTATTGGAAACTCATAATAAGTTCTTTATAAGCCCCTTTAATAAATAATCTATTAGTTTTTTTTCATTTTTTCTTAGTGGCCTTAGATGAGGCTTTTAGTGGTAAAAGTTTAGCACTACGTCCTCAATCATCTCATCATTATCATCAAAAATAAGGATGGGATGGGTCCTAGTCTAAACTAACTTCCACATATATACGTGTATACTCAACTCGTTTCATATGGCAGTGTTTAGATCCATGAAAAAAGGCTTGCCAATAGAACTAGTCAAATGATTCATGCCAAGCATTGACCAATCATGTCCTATAACTTAAGGACTATGTTAGTTGTAAGAGGTGTGAATCTGCCCGCCTAAAAAATTTCCTAAGAATTTGAGTCTATTTATGGCATTAAATGACTTATAGCATGGGTAATACCCCAAGGGAACTCTATGGAAATTTATCCAAATTGGGATGTGTTTGGTCTTCATAGCTTCCACGTGTGATCTAGGAACCCACTTTTGCTGAATGATAGGCTTCTTTATATAATATAGGGCCCTTTCTCAATAATTTTACACATATTGCTTCCATGAAAAAACTTAAGGATAATTAAGTCCTAATTAGTGATCAAGATATCTTGTAAGCTGTAGTTATTTTGTTGCATCTACCTAGCAATAAAAGAGAGGAAATATTGATCTTTTATAAAGGAAAAAACCAACTAGGCCATTTCTCCACTTGTTTGCTCCATGTTTTATGACCTCAAAAGGTGGAGTAACTATATTAACACCATTTATGTTAGAGAAGAGAATGAATTTAAGCTAGACTGAGGAAGATGAGTTTTTAACTACTTGTTTATAATTCATCTAAGAAGGCATTGGTACAGTTAAAGTTTCTGTTGAATCATAAGAGGGTTTTTACATGATTGAGTTAAAGAATTTCTTGAATCAAGTATAAAGTTTGGAAATTTAATTAGGGAAAGGAAGACTTTGGAAGGTTAACAGTACCCTTGCTAGCATGTTTGTCGTTGGGTTAAGAGGCGAGCAAGGATCCTGATTTGGCTTATCTACAGTAAGAGGAGCCTAAAAATAGGAAAATGAGATGGATCATTTTAATAGATTTTGAAATTTTTTTACCAAAAAATGAAAGTTCAAATGACAGGGAAAAGCACAAATAAAAAGGAAAAGAAGGAAATAGGGAGCTTAAAGCTGTGGTAAAATGATGAAAGCATAATAGGTGGAGGATCAGAGCCAAAGAGATAAGGAGATCTAGGTGAACAAGTAAATCAACCAATTGGCGAGGCCTGGTAGGAAGAGTATCTTAGAGAGAGATGGAAACATCTCTCTATTATTCTTGTGTAGGAATACCTTTGTTAAGATAAAAAATTTAGATGAAGAACATATACCTAAACCATCTTTTGAAGTTGTTATATCATGTTCTAAATCCCAACCTAGGAGACAAAAACATGTATTCATATGTGCATCAAGACCAAGATCTAGGAAGGAAATACATGCAAATAAAAATAAGAAGAACTTCCATAGAAATGAACAAACCTAACATGGCTCATTTAGACCTTATGATGTGAAAAATGCTCCTTACATTCATGTATATAACATTAGGAGCATTTTCCATTCATATACTAGGTCTGATTTTCAACCATAGAGAATATACAATTACAGGAGACCTAGAAATGTATATAGGATCAATAACTCAAGAACGCATTTTCATTCATATGATGCTTCTATGATATGTTATTTTAATGGAAGTTTTTAAACATTTTGAAAATTTTAACTATGATAAACAAAGTTAGTTTCGTAAGTATCCAAGAGGTTTGAATTGTAAAAAGGTCACTAATTCCCAAGAACCTATATTAGTATAGGTATAAAAAACACGTTGAATTTTAATTTGTATGACAAAGGAAGGTACATATGTTTCTTAATTATGAAATTTTGAATGCTTTAGATATATGAAGTGAATTTGAGTAATATCTAATGTTTTAAATAATCAAATTAAGTGATACTTGAAGATTTGAATGAATTGAATGATTTTTAGTCATAAATGATGGATTATAATTGATTTAAGAAAACATTTTAGCAATTTTTGATAGTTTAAAAGAACATGTTGCATAAATAAAGGGAAAGAGAGAATAATGTTATTAAAAATTATATAGACACAACTAAAATTTGCATGATTAAGAGAAAATTGGAAATCTTGTAAATTGTGTATCTAAATGTGGAGTTTTTAATGATTTGTATATGAAGAGCACTTAAATGAATTGGTTATTTTAGACACACTACAATAGTTTGTATTTGGACGTTTACTACTACATATTATTGGTATATTTGAGTTTGTATATGATATTTGATACATTTTATAATGACGACTTTGCCTTATTAAATTTTCTAGTTTATGATGGTAATTTGTAAATTTGCTATTAAATGTTAGATGGCAGTTGAATTTGAATTATTCATTTTTTATACTTGTAGATTTACACATGTATAATTTTTTTCTTATATTACTATAAAAATAAGGGATAGTAGTATATGATATTAGATGTCTTATGTAAGGAGAGTTACATATTGAATGATGCTTATGCTCATGAATTATGTTTTTTTATGCATAATCAGTGCTTATGATTTCTTTCATGGTTTCTTACTCTATGATATTTTACATTTAGGGCTAGTGTAATTTGTTATGATGAAGGAATTTAGGTATGTGATATTATGTTTTATTTAGGGAGAGTTTAATTTTTTTAACATAAGTTATGATGCATGAAGTTACGAGATTAACTTTTGATGACTTTAGGGGGATCTTTAAACTTTAATAATATTGATGTCTTTTAAACTTTTGAAATAAGTTTTGGATATGAGTTGATATTGTGTTTTAAATTTACATAAAAGGGAAGAATGTTTAAGTGATATTAGAGCCATAAGACTTATTGAGTATATGTTTAAAACCTTTTTATGACTTCACAAAGAGGTAGAAATTTTGTGATATTAGTATGAAGGGGAGAAAAATGGTTTCCATTACATCTTTTTTTAATTATCTTTAAAAAAATTATTTTCATTGTATAAGATATGCTTTTATGTTTCCAATAATATTACATAATTTTTCTATCATAAATTGGGGGAGATTATTCAATTAAGAGAGGTTCTACCTGGATAAGTTGGAGTATTGAAGGCAGAGTGCTTATACATAAAGATTAAGATGTTGAATGAAGGATTAAGAACCAAGATTGTAAAATTAAATAGGATTTTTTTTGTGTTTTTTATTATAAATCTTATCTTGATCTTTCTAAAGGGTTATTGGGCTCAAATCATACATGTTGCATTCATACTTAATATTTATACATATAGGTTGCATAAAAAAGAGGAATTATTTAAGGAAAATTCTAAAAATATCCTTTTGATATATAAAAATATTTTTAAAAATTTATTGTGATGTGTGTGTGTTAAGATTTTTTGGTAAAGTAAGAATTTGAAACTGGTCCAATAGTGATTGATCAACTAATGAAAGTGAGTGGTCGACCAGTGACTAGTTGACCATTGAAAGGGAAATCAGATATTTTGGATATATTCAATAGTAAAAAATAGAATAAACGATTTTTAATAACATCTATAAATCATTGGTAGGTGTATTAGATGTGTGTTTTGTGTCAAAGTGAGTTGTGAAAGTATTTTAATGTCTATTTGATTAGTTTTTTTTTTATGTTTTTTGCAAAGTTTTGGTGCATACATACATAAATGTGTTTGTGAAGACTTTTAACACTTTGGGTTGGTTAAATGAAATATTTTTGTGAAGTTTATTTTGGAGTGGTGTGATTATAAGGTTAAAATTACAAAGGGTTACTCTTATGCCCATTGATAAAAAGAATGAATTAGATGAGTGTTTTATGACAAAGGGTGTTGAGAAACATCAAAGTGAGTTGTGAAAGTATTTTAATGTCTATTTGATTAGTTTTTCGTATGTCTTTTGCAAAGTTTTGGTGCATACATTCATAAATGTGTTTTTGAATACTTTTAACACTTTGGGTTGGTTAAATGAAATATTTTTGTGAAGTGTATTTTAGAATGGTGCGATTATAAGGTTAAAATTACCAAGGGTTACTCTTATGCCCATTGAGAAAAAGAATCAATGTGTAAAGGTTGCTTTAGAACTCGTAAAAAAGAGAAGTGATTGTAAAGTGGTTGACTTGACAGAAGTTGAAGAGTATATGTTGGTATGAGTTATGCATCGAACCACTATAAATTCAGTTTGCTTTTTTCTTCCTTTTTCTTTTATTTTTCAAGCTTATTTTGTTTCAATCATATTGTTATGTTGCTTATTATATTGTCTAAGCTTTCTCAATCCATTTTAATTAAAAGGGTAATTTTAAATTATAACAAGAATTTAGAAATTTTAATCACACAATTAACTCACTTCCTTGTAAGTGCCATAAAAGGACAAACACTTTAAATCAATTGAGAGTTGTTATATGTATTGAATTTGAACTCTTTCAACTCATTTAATTGCATAATTCTCTTTATAACTAAATTTTTAAATCAAAATTAAAATAATTATTGCCTAATAATAGCACCCTAATTATACATGTTTTCGGCATATTCTCATGATCATTTTCTTAGGTTTCAAGGGAAATTCTACATGATTTGGGTGCATATTTAGTTTATTTTTAAATAAGATGTTGCTTAAGTTGTTTTCGATGATTGTTTATTTTTATAAGAATTTGGTGAGCATTGTAATGCACTTTTGGAATTAGGAAAGATGAAGAATTAATTTTATGAGTTGGAGCATCAACTTAGGAAGCTCCATATCAAATATCAAGGGTATATGACAAGCCATGAAGAGTGCATGAAAAGAAGAGTAAAAAATGCTCAAATAAGCATTAGTTTCAGTATAGGGGACTTTGATGAGATATTAGATACACTTATGGAGTTTAGATTGTTATTGAATCAATTTAGGGAGTAATAAAATCATGTTATTGAGTTTCATACCAAATTTTATGACCAAAGAACGAGTAACGAAGAAGTTAAAATGAATAACAAAAAAGATTTAAAGGTTTTCAGAAGCTGGAAAAACTAGAGAGCTCACAGGTAAGTGCACAGGAAGAAAATCTTACAACCTAGCTCATGACCATGAGTCTGGCCATGAGCCTATCGGTCCCCTTTCATTATTTAAGCAATTTAGGATTCCTTGATGTAATTCCTATGGCATCCAAGAGGGGGGTGAATTGGGTATTAAAACTTTTTCGCAAACTCAAACTAGCAACCTAATTCAATTTGAAATCTAGATGCAATCATTAAGTCAAGATTCAACCTAATATGGAATGCTAATGCAAATATCAAAGTAAATGCAATAA
>JAOXYD010225777.1:0-18497 GCA_028565735.1 Pinacopodium congolense
TTTTGATAAGGTTGTTATATTTTTATATTAATTATTATATATTTTAATTTTTGAACTATAATAATGTATTACAATTTCATGCAAGATATTACATGATCGTTTGATTAAATTTTTAGATGTGATTTTTAATTGTAATTATTATATTTTTATATTGAATTTTATGTATTTTATAAATTTTTATGTTATTTGTCTCGATTTCTGTGTTATATTATAGTATTTTTTTTTTCAATTTTTTCAATATTTTTTATTAATTTTTTTATTTAAAAAATCTAAAAACCAAATCCTAAAACAAAATCAAATTCAAACAGCCCCTACCATTAGCTGAAGTAATTATGTGGAAATTTATGGGTCTGGACATGAGAATAGATATATCTCAATTTTCTTTTTGTTTTGCTTGGTAAACAGGGAATTAAACAAAGCAAAAGTTGAAAAGCATAATAAAAGCTAAATGCAGAAACTAGCTAAACATCAAATGAGCCCCAGCAACACCTCTAAGGTCCTCCATAATTAAGTTGAACAGGCAGGACAAGGTGTTGAGCCAGAAAATCTGCACAAAAATTAGCTTCTCTGTACACAAGAGAAACTTTTGACTGTAGAGAATTTAGCGAGTTCTTAGAGTATAACAAGCAACAACACGCGTTGAGGATGGAGGAGTTCCAAACCTCTACAAACACAATTTAACAACCTCAAGGTTATCCACTTCAACAATAAGATGATTAATACCCAAATCAATGGCAACTTGAAGACCAGAAATAAGTCCCCAAAGTTCAACACGAGCAGGGATTATTAGTTTCCAAATCATATCCTAATCACGGTCATCATCATTCCATTTGTCCTAACATACCAAGGAAAAAGCGAATTGTGTGGAGAATACACTATATTTTTGGATAGACTCCAAACCTGGAAATCATTCAGTGGGAAGTCTTTAAAAATTATAACACTCACCATTTTGAGAAGCCAAACTCGAGGAAGAAGGTTCTGAAGAAGTTCCCATTTTCAATTTCCTTCGGGTGATACCATCTCATTTACTGTTACATTCCTCAAACTAGCAGGCACTTCCTTAACCACTACCTCCATAAGCTTAAAACTCTCTAACCAAATATCATTCCAAAATAAAATTCCTGACCTCAGCTACGGTTCTAGTTCAGACCTTTTTGAAACGGCTGTAAAATTGTTTCAATACTCTTCCAAATATGGGATTTTCTACCTTTATTTGGATATACAAAGACTCTGGTTCTGTAATGATTCTCCATGCTAGAATCATAATCAGTGCCTTGTTATGATCTTCCATTCTCCTAATTCATAGACAATGGAATATTCCAATTCTTGCTCAGAACTAGAAGAATGCAAAGGATACGTATCATCACAAATCATATTATCCTCAGTTTAACCCGAATTATCTCTTCCCATATCTGTATCTGGAGCTGGTGGGGGAGAGAAGTCATGGCAAAGGAGAAACTCGTTGCCTGGCTTATTGCCAGAAAACTCAGACAATAAGTCATCTCCGTCTATTTCCGTATCTACTACCAGGTTTCCCCTCTCCTCCAAGACAGAAGTCATTACCTTCTCCATCTCTTGTAACAGAGCCTTGGGAGCGGGAGAAGGTACACCAACCAAGGTGGAGTCAGACTGCTTCCCAGACACAAATTTACGAGCCTGGGCTAAGAGCCCAAACTTGTCATTGGGCTCCAAGGAAATATTCAAGGATTGCCATACCAATATTTTGGACAACTTGGGTCGAACCTTTTTTTTTGTTAGCCTACTCTGTTTACTGATTTGTCCCATTTCCCCTTACTTTCCCTTACTTCCCAAGATCCTCGTTCAAAAGATGAAGGGAAGAGAATCGTGGCCCATTCGAGATTCCCTACTATTTTCCTTATCTTTTCTTTTAAGGGCCTGTTTGAAAAGGTGTTTGAAAAGGCTTTTGTTTTCGGATTTAATTTTTTAATTTTTTAAACACAAAAATTAATAAAAAATATCACAAAAATCGAAAAATTTTTTTAATACAGCACAGAAATCAAGACAGACAACACACAAATCTATAAAAATACATAAAATTCAATACAAAAATATAACATCCACAACTAAAAATCACAACTAAAAACTTTATCAAACGGGCCCTGACAGTTAATCGTCTACCCTTGATTCCTTCTAGAATCCTCTATCTTGCCCTGGCCACTATTAGATTTTTAATCGACTAACTGTCAGTTTAATAACTGGCAATTACAGTTCAAAAACTGTAACTATAATCAACGGTTCTAAACCGTAACCGGAACCGTTATTAATAATTTCGATTACGGTTAAATTAATTTAAAAATCATAAGCCGGAGGTTCAACCAACAATTTATTTACAGTTATAAACTGTCAATCAATTAATTAAAAATATATTTTAAAAAATTAAACAAACTTTGCAGAAATTTTCTTCTCGATTAAGTTTTATATAAGCATATGGAAGTGCTGGCGATTTGAGAATTTAAAGTAAAAGTGGGACCTATAGAAATATGTTAGCCAATTATATTTTGACGTGTGTCAACATTTAATGATCAAACTAAAAAGTGGGACCTATAGAAATATGTTAGCCAATTATATTTTGACGTGTGTCAACATTTAATGATCAAACTAATGGCAATATATTTCAAGGTTATTAATGCTTTAAAAATATTATGATTCTTTTTGAACTTTTTTTAAACGTTATAGTTTAACTTAAATATTGCGAAACGTTAAGGTCTGATCGACACATCCATGAAAACCTTTGGGTTTAAATAATACTTTTTCCTTTGTACCATATTGTAAATGTGAGAGGACATATTAAATTATTTTTCAAGCGTTAAGGGATAAAGTGATACCTTATAAAATGTTAAGGGTATACTAAACTTTTTATGAAATATTAGGGGGTAAAGCTTGCCTATATATTAGTAAAAATACTAAGGTTAAAATGATATTTTCTTGTCTTTAAAAAATTAATTAAAAAGTTAATACTAATTACTTGAATTGTTCCCTTTTGAAACATATGAGGAATTTGAACTTATAATTTTGCTAATTTAGTATATAAATTAATTGATTTTATTTTTTAACTAACTAATATTAGGGTTAAATAATACTTTTTACCTTCAAAAAATTGATTGAAAATTTAATATTAATAACTTTTAATTGTTCCTTTTTTCAAATAGATGAGTAATTTGAATTTATAATTTTATTAATTTAGCAAAGAATTTTCATTTATTTTATTTTATTTTTACCAACTAATGTGAAAGGTAATGTCCCTTTTCACATTACTATAAGAAAATTATTAAATATACATTTTTCACCTAATATTTCAGAAAAGATTTAATTTGTCCCTTAACGTTTTATAAGGAATTACTTTACCTCATAACATTTGAAAAATAGTTTAATTTACTCCCTTATGTTTATAAGATAGTACAAATTACTCTTTAAACACTGTTATGTTGACTTTTTTTGTCAACACTGACGTAGCATGCTAATACGGCATGTAGGACCTATATTTTGGTGATGATATATGTCACATCAACATTAAAAATGGCATTCACATGCCACGTAAGTATGTTATAGCAGCATTGATTGATAAAAAGTCAACAAAATAGTATTTAGAGGGTAATTTGTACTATTTTGTAAATTTAATGGAACAAATTAAACTATGTTTTAAACGTTTAAAAGTAAAGTGGTATTTTATAAAAAGTTAAGGAGCATATTAAATCTTTATTTAAATTTTAAGGAGCAAAGTGTACCATTTAGCCTTTAATTGATTGAAAGCGACATGTGGGAGCTCCCTTAACCACGTGTACACAGGGTCCACATTTTAAAAAATTAAAATTACTTTTTTATCCTTTTATTTTTTTATCAAATTTGTCATTATTAAAAGTATAAACATCAATTCATATTTTTTTAATTGAAAAAGGGGCAAAAACAAATCCAGAGTACTAAGCAATACACACTTTAGGAAAATTTGCACCAATAATATCCTCAAGTATTAGTTGTTGAATGCCATTAGGAATGAGTAGTAATTCATGGAAGCCAAGGGGATGACTTAAAGATCAATTTGCCAATCAATAAGCAATTTTGTTACCTTCTTTGCAATTGTATTGAATCTTCACTTCCCAATTTAAGTCAAGAAGTTTGAAGATAGGGTTACAATCTTACTATCAATTTCAAAGATAATTTTCTCATAAACTTTACCCCAAGCTAGTTGAAGACTCAAAAAAGCACCCCAAAGTTCAGTGGAAATCAATGAGTAAGAACTTAAGTTAGCCATGAATCCACTTAACCACGTACCTTGTGAATTTCAAAGAATTCCACTAGTTCCAGCCCTTCTTGTATCCCATTTAAAGGTACCATCATTATTTATTTTGACCCATCCATTTGGTAGAGGAGACTAACCAATCAAAAGTTCTATTATATTGAACTTAAAAACCAAATTAAGGTGAAGGTTATTAGCAGCAAATTGAAATTCCTTAGCCTCAGAAAGAAGTGTAGGAATCATGCTATATTTATTAAGACATTCATCTGCAAGGACTTCTTTATTATGCCAATTCCAAAGAAGTCAACATGTAATACCAAAATTGGTGAACCATCTAAAACTTCTGACTAGATCATTACACTGCAAATTAACCTAAACCTTTAAAGGGAGTCTTTTAGAAGTCAATAGTCAAGCTAATCAGAATTAATTGACACTAGACCATAATTGCTCTATTGTATTCACGAAGCACATAGATAATAGACTCAACCAAAGAGCCGCACAACTCAAATTTGCTATTTAAGGATACGTGGCATCTTACTCATTTTGCATTTGTAAGGAGAGAGTCGTAAAGGACCAACTAGAGAAAGGTTCCTACTCCTTCTAGTCCATCCCAAGTCCAAGCCAATTTCCATTTATCATCTTTATATGACTAATTGGAATTATTTAGCAAATCATAAGATGAAGCAACAGAGAACATACCAGAGGATGAAGGCTCCTAATAAATATTATTTTCACCATAGCTATCACATGGAGGACATATGGTAGAAATCCTTAAGATTATAGCAAAAGGAAGAAAGGGTTGGAATGCTTCCTAGTTCCATTAACCATCATTAGTTACAAAGTTAGCTACAAAAGCATATAGATGGTGTATAGGAATATTATAGATGACTAGACATCGTAAAGGCCAGTTAAGAGGAGTCCAAATATCCTCCTAAAATCTAATACGTCTACTATTATCTAGTGCATAACAAATACCATTTAACAGTGAAGGCCAGATATGCTTAAGACTTCTCCACAAGTGTGAGTAAGAAGGAGTCGATAACTCAAGAGAAATATGTTCGACTTGTAAGTCATATTTAACAAGGAGAAGCCTAACTCATAGAGCATTTGAATTAGCAAGCAAACCCCAAGCAATGTTCATCAATAAGGATTCATTCATGCTTCACATTTTCCTAATGCCCATACCTCTATTTATAGGCTAACAAATTATATTCTAATTGACGAGACTGTGCCTGAATTTATAATTGAAAGAGCCCCAATAAAACCTCTTTTAATCTTATCAAGATCATCACCGAGACCCCTATGAAGGGTTGTAGTCTACATAGTGTAATACGAAATAGAAGATAAAATTGATTGGCAAATCGTAATACGACCCATCAAAGAGAATGTTTGCGACTTCCAACTAGTAGCCCTACTCCGAACCTGGTCTACCACTTTCTGATAAGTAACTTTAGTGACCCTTTTCTGAAGAAGAGGTACCCTAAGATAGCGGTCTAAGTCTTCTATTAAACAAAAACCCATCTTTCTACTTAAGAATTCTACATAATCATAGGACATATTAGAAAATAAGAAAATAAGATATTTATCTTTACTCACAAGATGCCCAAAGAAATCACAAAAATCATTTAGGATATTGATAATAACATCAATATGGTCTTCTGAAGCTTCAACGAATAAAATCAAGTTATCTGTGAAAAAGAGGTGAGATATATGCAATCCATTCTGGCTAAAACATATAAGTTTCCATTCACAATTCTTAACAGCTCTCACAATAACTTGGGAAAGTCTTGCCATACAAAGCATAAAAATGTAAGACAAATCTAAATTGCCTTATCGCACATCTCTAGTAGGGGAGAAAGGATCTGTAGTTTCTCCATTCTACAAAACTTGAAATGAGTCAGTGTTGAGATTGCTCATAATCATATTAGATAGTAATTCAGGAATTCGAGCATAAAAAAGAGTATCACGGAAAAATTTCCAATTAAGCCTATCATGTACTTTCTTAAGGTTTATTTTAATAACAAACCACCCTTCTTGCCTTTATTAATTCTCACGGAATGAATTAACTCCTAAGTGATGACAATTTTGTCAGTTATGTGTTTTTCTGCCACAAAAATTGTCTAAAAAGGACGAATGAGAAAAGGCATCATTTGCTTTAACCTGTTAGAAATAACTTCGGTGATTACCTTGTAGCTAACATTACATAAGATAATATAACGGAATTGATTAAGAGATTTTAGCTTATCAACTTTCAAAATGAGAGACATAAGAGACTTATTAATTTTGTTGTCAATAAAGCTTGAAGCAAAGGTTTTCTTCACCATTTCACAAATATACTTGCCCATAATATTCTAGTTTTTTTTATAAAACATAGTAGTTACCCTCTCCAACTCAGGAGATTTTAAAGGAGACATATCGTAGAGGGTAATCATAATTTTAGAGTCAGACACTTTACTATTTAACATAAGATTAAGATTATAAGAAAGAATAGGAAATTTCCTTAGACCTTTCGGAATAAAGCTAAAGCTTCCATTTTAAGCACCACACGATCAATACACCAACTATCATTAAAGAGGAAAAGGCCATCAATTTTGTTTCTTCTTTTATTAGTATTTGCCTTTTATCACGAGTTTAGATTTTATAACCTTGTGAACCGTGTGTTACTAACAAACTCCTCGAATTGAAATGTTTTCCTTGGTTAGAATGCTAGTTCAGCCTTCTTTCAAGTACTTCTTAAGAGTACTTATATCGAACACTTGGCGGAAGCGACTTGAAATATGAAAGATGGAAAGAACACAAGAGATCTTTGGAGAATATGGAGAATACTCTTAATACTCAATAGAATTACAACAGAATGGGGTGGCTATACAAGTGAGAACCCTAGCCTATTTATAATCTTCTATCCCTCAATGAACGGTTAGGATCGATATAATCTGATGACTTACAATGAGTCTCTATAATCATTTACACAAATATCTCACTAATCAATTCACCTATCAAGGAGCTAAATATGTTATCTAAAGTCGTACACTCACTTTAGATTTATGGAGAATCTTCTAGAGAACTCTGGGGTCAAACGGGTAATATAACCTATTCGGTGGGGCGAACTTTCACTGTGTGACATTCTCCCCCATTCAAACTGGAAACATCCTCATTACTTCGGTCTTGCACACTTTTGGTATTACTCTGTGTTCTCCTCTCTCAACCTTTGCCTTTTGGGTACGAATGATTGTTAACCTTTGGACGTTTAACCTTTATGCTCGGTGTCCTCAGTCGACTTACTGATTCTCTCGAACTCATAGCTTGTGGGCTATGCTCCTTTTTCCTTCTTGAAGGAACTCACCAAAGGAACTTTTAAATTTGCGATGGCTCCTAAATTTGCCTTCGTGCTACGAGCATCCATCTCCAAGGTTACTCTACTGACTTTATCTTTATCACCAAGTCACAACTTGCCATAAAAGCTTACCAACTCGCTTGCTTTCATGTGATCTTCAGACAGTTGAGGAAATGGCTCCATACCATAAAGTTCACCTTCTTTATAAACTTAGAGTCTTCATCTATCGACTCCTTAGGTTGCCTCCTTTGTTCTTCAAACTTTGAAGGCATGCCTTGCACCTTTTGGTGACACGATCCACCTCTCTCTTAGGTGGAAGGGATTTAGGAAACTCGAGTAGTGTCTCTCCTTCAAAGAATTGGATGGCTGAAATGTGCTTAGCTTGAAGACTAGCCTTTCTTGAAAGTGGCACCATACACGTCTTGCCTTCCTCCACGATGCACATAATGTTGGCAAACGGGATTGGTATCACGTTGACAGCATCGAAGAATTTCATTCCAAGCACTAAAGGATAATCATCCAAAGAAACAACCGAAGGCATATCTTGATTCTTCAGGCACTCCCATGTATCTTTGTTACTTTTGAGTTAATAGTCTTGATCCACCCTTGATCCCCGGTATACTTAATACCTAACCGCTTAACTTCTTCTACTCGGATGAAGTTATTCGTAGCTCTAGTATCTACCAATGCTTTTACCACTTGACCATGAATCTTGGCTTTGATGAACAAGCTGCTCCCCTTCTCATATTTAAGGACCTTTATCTTCTTGATGGCATTAAGGAGTTGAAGTAATCATATCGTCAATTCTTCGGGTTCCCTTCTTAACGGAGATGTCTTAGCTTAGCTCTCGCCTCCTCTTTGACATTTTTCAAGTAAAGCTACCTCTTGAGTTCTGTTTTGAACTCAACCAACATATTAATTGTGTATATCCCCTTCCTGATATCTCTATATTTTCTTTTCTACCATACTATTATGATATCTACAAGACTTAGCATCTTGAAATATTGCTCCAAGGTCTATAAGAAATTGATAACCTTTTTCTCACTCCTCAACCCTTTAATCATCTTGGGCTTGGGAATGTCTTTTAAACATCTTGGGCTTGAGAACGCCTATCTTCGAAGGATTGGTGACTACTGTCTGAATAGTAATGCTTCCTCCTTGAGTAACTGCCTTTTTGTAGAGGGTCAATTCATCCTTAGTTTCCTTCAACTCATGGGAAACTTTCTTGATCTCTTCCTTCATCACTATAATCTCGGATTGGAAGGCTCATTTTAAGGCCTCCACTTAGTCTAGAAATCTTGAAAGGGTTTTGTTTAAGGCACCTTATGTCTCCCCACATAACTTTTCTCTTTCATTCTCAAGCTCCTCGATGCGATGTTCATATTCCTTGAACTTCTCTTGTCTCTCGGATATAACAAGTTCCACTCTTTCTAGCTTATCATTCGTGTCAACTAAGGCTTCCTTTAATTTGGATCTCCCTCAAGTGGATTGCTTGGAAGTTCTCTCAACTTGGGTAGCTTCATTTTTTCTGCACCAACCATCTTTCAAGCAAAATATCAAACACTAGCAAAGTAATTACTTTGAACTTCGCTTAAACACCAACTCGATTGAAACCTTTACTTTGACATTAACTCAGTTGGAACCTTGTCTCTAATACCAATTATCACGAGGTCGAACTTTATAAACTTGCGAAGCATGTGGCACTAGTAAACTCCTCGATTTGGGAACATCTTTCTTGGCTAGAATGCTAGTTCAACCTTCTCACAAATACTTCTTAAGAATACTTATATTGAACACTTAGCATAAGCGATTTGAAATATGAAAGATGGAAAGAAAATAAGAGATCTTAAGAGAATATGAAGAATACTCTTATTACTCAAGAGAATTACAAAAGAATGAGGTGGCTATACACGTGAGACTCCTAGCCTATTTATAATCCCCCCTCCCTCAATGGCTATACAAGTGAGACTCCTACCCTATTTATAATCCTCCCTCCCTCAATAGACAGTTGGGATCGATACAATTAAATAGCTTACAATAAGTCTCTAGAATCATTTATACAAATATCTCACTAATCAATCCACCTATCAAGGAGCTAATTATGCTATAAAAATCTTTCACCCACTCTACATTTGTAGAAAATCTTCTAGAGAACTCCAAGGTTAAATGGTCAACATAGTCTTTTCAGTTGGGTAAACTTTTACTGCATGACACTTATTTGAAAAAAGGAAGAATTTCTGTCTCCAATAATGTTCCATTCCATATTCGTGCCTTGATACCATAACATTTCTTCTTGGGTTAAAATCCTTTCAATCTCTTCTCTTAGAAAAATATTTAATTCCTTTAATTTCCTTATAGAATGTATTTCCAAAGCCTTATGAATGCCTGATAATCTTGCTATGATTTTCCTTTTACATTGGAATATGTTGCCGAATACTTCTTTGTTCCAAGTATCAATTAGAAATGTAAAAGAGATATAGAACCATAGAAAGGAAGTTCAAAATTTTAGTTATTCCTCACAAAGCTAGGCCACTCTAAGTGAGATTCTTATATTACCAAAAATCTCAAAGGAGTTATATTTAGAGACTCTTGAAGATCTATCTTTCAGTGGTTCATCATTAAGAAAGGCTACGAAATGCTCTTTTGGGCCAAGAATGGAGTTTTTACTTGGTAGGTGTTTTATAATAGTGACATCAACCAGAGATTTTAGGATAGCTACAAGTTGAGTAGATTAGGATGAGCGAGATCTAGAGTTAGGTTTTTATTCTCCTATTGGATGTTGATTGATTTAGGCTAGTGATTTTACTTAATGGATTTCTTTTTGTTTTGGGGTTAGACGAATTAGGTAACAAATTTTTTATTGGTTTTAAAAAATTCACCAATAGAAATTTTTTTTGAGGTTCCAAAGGAAATCTTCTCTTTAGCTAATAAACTCATTTAAGATAATTTATTAGCTATCAAACTATCTACATGAATATTGTTCTCAGTCAACTCAATTAATGTCAAATTTAGAAGGTTCTTGAAATTTCAACTCTAAAGAAATAGACTTTTGAATTTTTCGAATTTTTGAATCATTGTTCTTGAATTTAGCTCTCTTCCCTTTCTTAAAAGCAAGAATTTAAGGTCTAAACACATGTTCTTTGTCGATCACTATTGTATTATCATTTTTTTAATCTAGTGTCGAAGAGATATCATTATCATTGTTGCTTATATCTATCTTTTCTCATCAATTTATATATTTTTAAATAAATATTTAAATGTTTATCATTAACTTCTTTATAAATTAACTAAAAAAATTTATTATAAAATTACCAAAAGAACTCCTAAAACTCCTAAATGGTCAAGGGAGACTACCTAATGATTTCGTACTTCATTATACCCAGCATAAACATAATCTTAAAATCGACGATGAATTGACAACTTCAGGTTTTGTCGGAGTATTTTATCATTACAAACCCTTTGACTTGAATCGTATTTAGTCAAATACTGCGGACTTTCACCAGCAAAATCCAAAACCATCAACATACCAAGCATGGTCAAATACTGCGCCATTTACCAGCAAAATTCAGAACCATCAATATACTGAGCACGATTTTTTCCCTAGACAACTTATAAAAAGACCCACAATACACGCTCTAACTATAGTGCAAATCAATACTCATACCTTTTTGAGTACGATTGCCTGTGATGATGAAGCAAGACTGAACACCATCCAAGGCTAGCGAAGCACAAACTTCTCCAAAACCGAAGGAACAAAATCAAGCTAATAAAAGAGAAAGCACTATAAGATTTTGAGGGACTACCATTAATATTATCGATTGGTAGGTTGAGGAATTGCGCACCACTGTAAAAAGGGAGGAGGAAAACAATAATATTGAGAAGGAACTCCTCAATAAGTTGCATCATTGGCCAATACATTGGAAGAACTAGGTTCAACAAAGCATACTGCTGACAGAAGCAACACTTAACGAGAACTCTATTTGCTGTAATACATTACAAATTGATAAATAAGACCCACCTTCAGCTTTTCAGTTATCATATTTCGGTGACTTTATTCAATAGTATTTATTAGTTGACAGCAATATGGCACAAGAAAATTAGAGCATATTCCTCTTATTCCTCAGAGTCGGGCATTCCGAAGCTGTTGCTTTAGCAGAGGGCGGATATATTCTTGGTAACCATCTGGAACGACCGAATCATTTAGGGGATCTTTCCATGCCTCCTCATAGAGTTTTGGATACACGTTGCCATCGTAACGGCCAAGAATGGAGCCCAGGAAATGATCAGTGTAGTTGAAAGCATCTACGAGTGCAATTGAATTGGGACGTACCTAATCCATGAATGTCAAAATTCGTTAATAGGCATGGACAATATAAAAATACCCGAAAGGAAATCATTGCCTGAAACCAACCTTAGAGTATAGGGATCTTAGCTGATCATTAGCAAGTGAAGCTTGCTTGGCTGTAATGCAGCCAGTGGAGATAAAATCACCAAGGTGCTTGTGAAGAATGTTTAGGGCATATATGTAGCAAAGATCCTGTAATTGTTGTTTAACCCCCTTCCCTGGTATATTTTGTTGCAATTTCTCAATGAACCTGGAGCAGAAAGACGATTAAATTATTGACTGAACAATAAACAAAATCCCGTTCCCATCAATTCATTGAAGTTATGGTATACTACAGGCAACAGGGCTTAGAGCCATAAATATATCCAATTTTATTAGAGCCATAAATATATCCAATTTTATTTTGGATCGTAAGAGAGCGGTGACTAAAGAAGGGAGATAGTACTAATCAGAAAAGAACAAACTTTATATTGACGGGGAAAGGCTTACTTAGAAACAACAATTAATTGGCAATGAGCAACTGCAGCCTCGACTAGATCAGCTGAGAGTTCTGCAAATCCTGAAGAAACAAAGAACAGACAAATAAAATAAACATGCATTATCTTGCACCGTGTTCACGCAAGAACTTGTGAGCTAAAAATACTAAAAAGGCAAAATATAAAGCCTTTGCTGCTCTTTCTGCATATTTGCAAGTTAATGCATTCCATTTATCATTCTCACGGGCAAAATACTCTAATTAAAGAATTGGTATCAAATGTTTACAGTACAAAAAAAAAAAAAAAGAAGAAGAAGAAGAAGAAGAAGGAATCACTAAGGTTCTAGTGTCAAGAAAATATAACACCCTTAAGTGCTTAATATTTGGTAATTTTGCAAAATTACATGCAAGAGAATTAAATGCAAAAAACTTCATCAAGGTAAATAAGGCATACCCTCTTCAGGATTTGCAAACTTGCTTAGATTTTGAGCACGGGCAACAGACATCCTAGCAGCCCTAGCTTCAAATACCTCCAGTACAACACTAGGATTCAACCAATCCTCAGCTGCAACAAGTATATAACAATTATCACTCACTTTAATATGTGTTCATGCACTATCCCAACAAGAGAAGCTTGTAGGCACTCTTGCGGCATTGCCATTACATATACCAATAAGCATGATAACAACCAATTGCCTATTCAAGTGCACTCGTGAAGTGAAATGGGTAGTTTATGAATTCCAATGAAACCTACTCTCCAGCTACCACCACTTTATAAATCCCAATCAAGAAAAGATACCGTACAAGAAGTAGCAAATTATTACCCTTTTGGACATTGCAACGACATTGTAAAAGATGCTCTGCTCGTCCCATATAAGCCGTAGTTCCAACAGGCTTCTTTCCAGAAGGCAGCTGAGAAACAGTCTTCATTAGAAACCTTGCAACCTGCGAGAACAATTTTTGAGCAGCATATCAACAACAGTCTTAACAAAATAAAATTCCAACTGCACTCAGCTATACACCATAGTGACATCATGCAACAAGCCAAGAATAGGACTTAAAAAACAGAAATTCCAGTAAAAATGAAGCATAAAAACCAGTTGGACAAAATTGCATAAAAGAAATGGTGGAATCACTTCCCTGATTTCCCCTGCATCTGTATGGTTTAAGCACTGATCTTAAACCATGGGGTCTATGAAACCAAGCGAGGTTCATTCTTAGGAGCTGTGTTTATTTTACAAAAAGTGCCCCCCCAATCACAGATTCAAAGTCAGACTCAAAATACTAGAAATGTTGTTCAAGGTCCATTATTTGCATGTGTTCTGATCATTAAATAATATAGTTCAATTGTTCTAGAATGTGAAGAAGCTAAGATTAATAGTCCAATTTTCTCGCCAAAGTTGTAGAATTAACTCCATATAGGCTCAACACATCCAGCCAAGTTGATTTCAATTATTCTTTTGACAATAAGGCACTTTAAAACTATATCATCCAATAATCAACGTTGAACTTTAAGATGTGACATAGACCAGCAGTTCTACATCTACATGTCCTTGGAGTCAAGCAAATTGACTTTTAGAGGTTAAAGAACTCTTTCTCAATCAATAGAATAGAGGAGGAGTTTCTTGGTGCAGCTATTAATCAAATTCATTCTGATTTCACAGACAGGTGTGTGCTAGACATGATCTTTATGTTGTATTAGTTACTCATTGTTCTCCAATTTCATTTTTCTTACTGTCTAAGTTACATCACACATCAGAAATAATCATGTAACTGGATGGGACAACTAATACAGCCAATTGAGTTCAACCACAATGAAACTCAGCATTAACAGAATGAATGTACCTGTAAAAGCAGCACAATGTTGTCTCCTTCATATGTACAGGCTGGGACATAAACTGCAAATAATTCCGGAAGGCCACTGGCGAAGAGGTAGCCATGTCCACCACATAGTTTTCGACATTCTTCAATAGCATCCTGCAGAGTAAAGTGAGCTTTGTTCAAGTTGAAAAATTAAAAGAATCTACACCTTCAATCAATCATATTAGTTTGACTCATAAAATTCCAATGTCCTAATTGCAGGAGGGGGGCGAGAGACAGATGGTTGAAAAATGTCTGAAGAAACACAAAACAAGGAGGTAATTACTCTTCACTTACAGCAGTGATAGATGTTGTCAAAGACTTCAACCCAGCAGTACATGCATGAGCCTCAGGCAGTGTAGAAAAATCGTTGGCTTGCAATCTCTCAGTCACATCTGTGTAAAGCCATTTCAACCATTCACCAACAAATCTGAAAGCATATGCAGAGGCCAGCAAGGGGTAGAGTCGACTTTGCTGAGTTTTGTAATCAATCACCTAAACATTGTAGATTCTTGGAAGATAAGCTACAAATCTTTGTAACTATCAAACAAGACTGATGTCCATACAGACCACTAGCAAGAGCATAATCACAGTACATAGACGTGGCAACACAAAAATAAAAGGTCCCCAAGTGTCATCATTCTAATATTAGCTGCAATAACTATTCCACATATGCAAATATTTTAACACTGTACAAATAGACCAGTTGTTCATCAACTGAATTTCTTATTCGTCAGAACTTACTCATCGTACATGCCATGATACCCATAAGTAGTCAAAGATTAGTTGCTCACACATAGCAATTCATCCTAAGCATTTTGCTACATGCCCAATATAAATCTTTAAGATATGAGTAACCTATCATCTTGTTTCAGAAACACAGCAGAATAACAATGACAACTGAATTTATCAAGCTAGTATATCCTAATAGATACAATTCCAGCCATCTAAAGAAGGAGGTGAAATTGATTTATACCTGGGTCTCAAGACCACCATCCTGGGAACCAAATTGTCTTCGAACTGCACTGTACCTTGTAGCAATACAAACTGCTCTTGATAAAGCACGGGAAGCATCAGCTACAATGCTTTGCCTCACATACACCATAGTTCCGTAAATCAACTGCCGTGGGACATTGGATTCCACACATTTCCCTTCCCTAGTAACCTGCAAAACCCTGCAACGAAAAACAAGGTGATAATGATGATTACGTAGAGAATCTGTAGAAATGTCTATGGCTAGCACATGAGCAGACACTTCACAAGTATATAAATTGCAATCTGGGTAGTAATAAATGAACTGCAAACTTCTAAACATTTTATGGAATTTCTCACACACAGGATAAATGGAAACGACCAAGCATGATCATGTCAAAAACAAGAAGATTAAACTGAGAGAGAGGGACCAACCTCTGTAACATTTGATCCCTTGGAATTCGCACATGATCAAATCTTAAAACACCATTGTCCATTGTGTTATATGCACCATTGCCAAATTTCAGTCCAATATCACCAACTGTTATGCCAGGAAGAGGCAAGTGGTCATCCAAACTCCGAAGCTGGACAATAAAACCTGAAATGGGTCTTAACAATGTCAGTACATTATAAACCAACTAATAAACTCCAATTTGAAAATTCTCGAACATACTCTTCTTGTACTTACCATGAACTCCATGCTCTTTGCCATCGATTATAAGACGGGCATAGACAACAGCATGTGTGGAAACTTTACCCAAGCCACCAGGCCACCACTACAAAACCAATTACAGCAAAGAAATAATTATATTCCAAAATAAACACCAGATATATTAACACATGTTTATTACATGTTCCAATTTAGTTAGCTTGCATTCCAAGCAGTTCATAGATGTGGAAACCAACTTAGCAATGGAAAATAAATACTTATTTCAAACATAACATGACAAAAATGTTTATCAAACACAAATTATGAGCTTGCAACTCACTTTGGATGAAGTTAGTGTTGGACTATGAATAACAAACTCGTCAGTCTCATGATCAAATGTTGCAGTGGTTTCAAGCCCTTGAACATTGGATCCATGACCAAGTTCAGTTTGTGCATAGCAGCCTATTATTTGCATTTTATACGCCAAAGGCAACCATTTCTGTTGCTGCTCATCAGTTCCTTGTCCTTTAATAGCCGGTACAAACATGCCCTAAGTAAGCAACACGAAAAATAAATAGAAAATTTTGTGCGTGAGATTGTATTTATATATCCAAAGAAAAATTAACAACAGTTCAAGTAGCTTTAAAGGAAATCCACAATGATAAAATGAAAAAAAAAAAAAGGATATTTACCCAATGAAGATCTGTAAATGCAGGTTCATCCACGAAAAACCTTAATTTACTAGCCTCCTCTTCTGCAACAACAACAACAATAAACGATTTTAAGTCCCTTACATTGATTGTGGTGTGGGGATTAAGATCATTTATAAGATGTGGTAAACCTTACACCCTGAGTGTACTTTTGGGTGTATGTTAGATTCATTTAACATGGTATCAAAGCCTTACTATGGGCTAACACACCTTCTTAGATTGGTCATGACGGAGTTGGTCTCTGCAGCCCAGATTTGAGTTGAGGGGGGTGTATTGAAAATCTCACATTGATTGTAGTGTGGGGATTAAAATTATTTATAAGATGTAGTAAATCTTACACCTTAAGTGCACTTTTAGTGTAAGTTAGGCTCATTTAACAGTCACACAAATGTACGTGAGAACAAGATTAAAATACCTAGAAAAAGACAAGACAGTACCAGAAAGGCGAAGCTCAATTATACGTTTCCAAGCATGAGCAGCTTTCCTCAGAGTGTTCTTAAACAACTCCTTCCTACCAAGAACACCTCTATTATCCTTCCGAAACACCTGGATTCAACACATTAACAACAACAACAAATACACATCACTCCTAACTCAAAATCCGACTTACTACTAACCGAAGGAATCAGAAAGTCAAACACAAAAAAAAAAAAAAAAACGAGTACCGGATCGCTGGCCACGAGACGAGCCATTCGATCGGTGACTTCGAATTCGTGGCGAGACCCCGCCCATACTATCTTCATCTCCTCCACATCGAATTCAGCTCGATTCCTATCATCAGCCAAGTGATCTACTCCCTCCATTCTCCCTCTTCTTCTTCCTCCTCTTCTTCTTCTGCTGCTGCTGCTTCTCCAAATCAATCAATATCTGATCTCTTCGTTTCTTTGTTCAACCGAACAAAATGGTTATAAATCCAATCAATAGGCCAACCGTGAACCGTCCCATGCCCTCTATAAATACGCCCCTATCTAACTCCTTTCTTAATTCAAAAATACAAAATTTTGGATATGCCACTTATAATAATAATGATGACGATGATGATGACTATAATAATGATAATAATAATAGAATAGTTAAATAAGAATTAAAATGAGGGAAAAAATTAATAGCAGAATTAATTATATGTTAAACAGAGTAATTAGCGCCAATGAGTTGGACCTTGTCTGTATCCCTCTCTTCCAATAGGAGAAAGAAATTTCCAATTTGAATTCTTCTTTCTCGTTTTAATTTTCTTTAGTGGAAATTTTGAAGAGGTAGTATTTAGGGCAAATGATGTGGAAGTCTTATCTTTTATGAGGTACATAGATTTACTACTATAATTTAAGTGCAGAATAAATTTTAAGCAAACAATGAAAGTTAATTATTGACAATTAATTCTGACTATAATTGTCAGTTCTTAGTGTTATTTCTAAAATAATTTATTTAAAATATTTTATTATAGTCTTAAAATGTATCAGAATGATAAGAAATAAAAAATCTCTATAAAAATTAATTCTGATTTTGTTATTTTGCAGCAGCAACCATTGAAGAAATTCATATAAAGAATAGGACAGGCACGTAAAATCGGAATGAGTTGACTGTAATTTTTTTTTCCTTTTAATAATCAAAGCGCGTTTAAAAGTACAAATTTCAATTCTATTTACTTTTCTTCTAGTTGAGACATTTTTAATTAGTTTAAAGTTTAAGTTTGAATTGTCCATCTATAAGATAAATTATTTAAATCGTCTGATTGAAAGAAAGTGTGAGTAAAATGAAATATTATAAATAAAAGCATGCAATATAAACGTGGAATAATAAAGATAAAATATTTGATCTATTATATCTTAAGAAATAAAAAAAGAAAAAAGAAATTGTTTCTTTCTATTCTCCGAGCCACCCCCATTTTTGTCTTTTTTTT